>OX457043.1:8096196-8378696 GCA_949752735.1 Lumbricus terrestris | reverse complement strand
TGATTTTGAAAGTATGTATGTATGTATGTATGTATGTATGTATGTATGTATGTATGTATGTATGTATGTATGTATGTTTGTATGTATGTGTGTATGTATGTATGTATGTATGTATGTATGTATGTATGTATGTATGTATGTATGTATGTATGTATGTATGTATGTATGTATGTATGTATGTATGTATGTATGTATGTATGTATGTATGTATGTATGTATGTATGTATGACACCCACTGTTTTTAACGATCCAAAAACGGAACGCAACAGAAAGTAGCATAAATCGATTTTTTCAATCACATTTCAAATAATTGTCATCAAATGAACTTTATATTGCCAGACAATTATTACACTATGTAACACGATTTTTGTTCCTGGGCAATGAGTGTAATTTCCTGGTTATTTGTGCTTCAAAAGTATAGGAAATGGTTGTTATTCTGTTTAAAATTTGCTTTTTGTGAACTGGAGAATGATATTTAAAAGAAAAAACCTATTTCCACAGCCAACGAGCGAATTTTTTTTTTCACGTAAAGGCAGAATAAAACTATATAGGTCACAAGAAACCACAAAATGACTCTAAAGCAACATGTATCAATACTGGAATGATACAAAAATTGACCACCCGAAATTTAGAAATGCGTAGTTTTTCGAGATTTACAGTTATACTGTAAATCACTTTCACGAATCAGCTCCCATCATGTTCTCATTGTACTGTCCTTGGTAGCGACGTTCAAAGTCTAGTATATCCTGGTGGAAGCGCTCGCCTTGCTCCTCCGAGTATGCTCCCATGTTCTCCTTGAAGTTATCAAGGTGAGCATCAAGGATATGAACTTTCAGGGACATTCTGCATCCCATTTACTGTAGTTCTTCACCAGAGTCTCAACCAGCTCTACATAGTTTTCGGCTTTGTTATTGCCCAGGAAGCCTCTAAAGAACGCTACAAAGCTATTCCAAGCCGCTTTCTCACTCCTAGAAAGCATCTTGTAGAAATCCTTACACTCCATGATTCTCTTTATCTGTGAGCCGAAGAATATACCAGCTTTGACCTTTGCCTCAGACAGCTTAGGGAAGAAACGTTGAAGGTATTTGAAAGCTGCCGATTCCTTATCCAGACCCGTGACAAATTGCTTCATTAGGCCCAATTTAATATGCAGTGGTGGCATCGGCACTTTCCGAGGATCCATCAGTGGCTCCCACTTGACATTTTTGCTACCCACATTGAACTCGGTCCGCTAGGGCCAGTCCCACTTGTGGTAGTGCGACTGTGCAGGGCCGGCCTTAGCCCAAGTGGCGCCCTAGGCAAGGCATACATTTGGCACCCCAGGCATAGGTCTGCATTTGGCGCCCTTGGTTTTCCACTCAATTGTTCAGCCCACGTTAGAATCTAAAGATGAATTAGGCAGAGCCGGTATACGCTTACAGGGCCGTAGCCAGGATTTTATTTCGGGGGATATTTTCTTGACCGTGAATTTTGAGGTGCGTAGACGCTGCGGGCGACTTTTTGGGCGAAATTTTCTGACGACTTTTGTTAGTCGTCGAATTTTCTGACGTCCAAAAAACACTATTTTCCGCGATTTTCGACTATTTTCTGCTCAAAATTACATTACACACTGTCATGTGCTAGCAAATACATAATTATTTCATTTTTACATTAGATTCTACTTCATTTGGGGAGGGGTGTTCAAACAACCAAAACATCCCCTAGCTATGGCCTTGTAGGCCTACACTCACCTGAGTAATTCATTATAATTTCTTTATTAGTACACTGAAGGCTAAATAATATTCAATTTTGTGGAGAATGGTATAAGTTAAAAAAAGTATTAAGATACATTCTTGTGGAAATGGCGCCCTCTTTGATGGAAATGGCGCCCTCTAGAACTTGACGCCCCATGCAACTGCCTGTTTTGCCTATGCCTTAGGTCGGCCCTGCCTCAGCTACTGCCCTTTCTTCATCATCGTCCCTACTAGACTATTTATTTCAACATGAATAAAGGGCAGGCTGTAATGTTGTAATCTCATCTTCATACTCATCAAGGTCCACTCCCATTTCATACATTTCATTTCTTGCACATCGTCACTATCGAAATTGAGCGTCGCGTATTTTAACCTGTCTCCTAAAGCAAAGAGTACGGAATGTCGTTAAAAATCGAATTTTATTTGTCGATTTAAAATTTATGCAGTCCTTGAAATTGAATTAGGCCAGCCTGAACAGGTGCAAAGTATCCATAATTATTTTAAATTCCTTCCATTAGACAAAGTTTTGAGTTTAAAAAAAATAAAGTGTAAAAAAATAAATTCGCCGGTGCCGCGGCGCCCCCCAAAGACTGCGGCGCCCTAGGCAACTGCCTACTTTGCCTATAGCTAAGGCCGGCCCTGAGACTGTGCGCCTTTTGTCTCTGCTGTCCCAAAGGCAAAGGTAGCAAGGAAACTTTGTCCGAATCTTTGCAGGCCCATCAGGATTGATACCATTTTGAAGTCTCCTATGACATCCCAGCCGTACTCATCGAACTTCAAGGCGTCTAACAAGTTTTTCACGCTGTTGTAATCCTCTTTGAAGTGTACCAGAGGAAGTGACGGATACTTGTTCCCATTATGTAATGGGCCTGTATGGCGTCGCAATTTCAAACTCCGTGCCCCAGTCAAGGACGCAACTTTCCTCCAGAAAGTGGTGGTGACTATTTGTCTGCTCATTAAATTTTCCTTCCCCTCTCTCTATCCTCGCCTTCCGCTATGATGAGCTTCCCTCCCCCAAATTGAATTTAGTATACCTTGTCCGCCACTTTCGGTCACTCGCAAAGTCATGGGCGCCCGTAGAAATTTTTGCAGGGGGGGGCAAAAATTTTACGATAGTCACGGTAAAATTTTTTAGTAGCAAGAGCTTGAAAAATGCAAAGCTGGAAATTAGGAATACGGGTATTATTCAAAAAGGTTTCTTATGTAAATTTCTCAGTTTCATGTTGTGTATAATTTTTAATACGAATAGTTTTCTTAGAAATTTGTTAAAAATCAAAAGTAGTTGTTAAAAAGTAGTTTCCTAAAGGTACGCTATATAAGTCCATAGGATGAACGAATGAATAAATGAACAAAAAATAGGTGTCAGTTTTCAAGGGGCAAGTGCTCCTCTAGCTGCTTCTAAAGCGCCACTCGAAAGCCAATCGCAGGGCACCAGCTTTTTCATATGTGCTGCATCGAGCCAGAAGCCTATTCAAAAGAGTAGTCAGAAAGAGGCAATAGTCTGGTATATAGCCAGAGGGCCAGACTCCAGAGTAACTGTAGATGCGGTTGTCGTTTAGGAAGGTGGAGGATCCGAGGATCAGATGAGTGTGGGTATCAATTCTTTTGAACAGATCTCTTTGTCAGTTTTGGGTGTAAAATCCTGAGGCGTGATAACCAGAGCCCTTATCCAAGTTTATCTACAGTTTGATCTCTCAGGATTCTGTATTGGCAGCTTGCAAAATGAACAAAATGGAGCCTGGCTTATAGCAGACTTGGTTTATATAATTACAATTCTGGTGAATAAGCAGATCTCCCTGATGTAATTTCAGTGTACTCTGAGAAATTGTCAATTTTTTGCATTAGTATTTAATTATTTGCAGTTGTGATTATTTGCACTACGGCTGGATTCCACTCAAGTAGGCCATTATAGATAGGCCTGCTGTTTGCATAAACGCCCGCAGGAGGGTTGAAAGCCAATGGTCATTGTTGCAGTTTTTAGAAGGAGCTTGAACATACAAGGCAGAAAGTTATAACAGCATGTTTATTTCTATAGAGATCTCTAAATGTAGATTTCTGACTTTCACTGTCTGTATCATTCGGATCATTGGTGCATTAGTGCAAAGAAATTTGTTAAAAACCCAAAAGTAGTAGTTAAAAACATAGGTGCCAATTTTCCAGGGGGGCAAGTGCCCCTTGCCCTATGTGCGGGCGCCCATGCCTACTATTAAGCTAATACCAGTAGTGCTAAAGATGTGACAATTGCCAATCGCCAATATCCAAAGCAATTGAATGATAAACTGGAAAATTCAGTCAAATAGCGCACAGTAGGCCTATATTGTTATACAGGCCTATCAAGCAGGTCCATTCACTTTGATGCAATGTTTCTTTCTATTAATTCTTCACCCTCCCTATTTCTTTATCTATTTCCTCCTCTGCCTCTTGATTTTGAGAATGAATAGCCTAAGTGGAAGACAGCCAAAAGCTTTCATGCTAAAAAATAGGCCTATTATTTGCAAGACCAAAAAGTTTTGGTGAATTTCACCACCACTTTTAAAAGTGGTGGTGACTAGACACCACCGTCACAATAGAACGTTACACCTTTGGCCCCAATAAAGATTCGATAAAAGTTTTCACAAGAATGTTGCTTAAAACATGTACTAACAAACTCAACCATCAGTAGGCCTACTAAGTAGCTATAGGCCTACTGTCAATTGTAGGCAATTGATGTAGGCAAATACAGCGTTCCGCCAGCATGTTGCTGATTGCAAAATAAACGTATTCCCTCCTAAACATGTCCATAGGCCTAATTATGTTCATATACCACTGAGTATGCCTATTAGAAAGAGCCGAGTGGGTGTGCCGAGAAAGCGATGTTAACAAAACAGTCGCAGAACACAAAGCAAATAATGGTTCACTGGCAGTGAACCTGAACAAGTAGTCAAAACTGTAGCATGATAAATAGCCTATCTATGGCCTTGTCTCGACCTGACGTCATTAAAACATGTTTAAAGTCACGAGTTACAGGCATAAAATGTGTCGCCCTTTCGAGTGGGCCCCTGGCAGAGCAGAAATTTAATTATATCTGCGTCTGCAACAACCGACCGGACCGGTTCGGCAACTTCTACCTGTTTTCTGTTGGTCATAGGCCTACCCGATGACATAATTATGGGCTATATAAGGAGCTTTGAAACGGCAGGTGAGCGTTAGACGTCTGCACCAAAAACTGATGTGAATTTCTGTCAGGCCTGCTGAAAGATAGCTTGCTCCTGACTACATTGCAGCGAAAGAATGCAAGTCGTTCTCGTGTTGGTTGCTCTGTTGGCGTGTGGACACATCGATTCGTCGACCGCAGGTAGGGTGGGAGCATAACGCCTAGTGTGGGAAGACTGAATATCTTTGCAGTTGGCGACTTTTGGGGGAATTTGATAACTGCCCATGACAGCAGACGCCATTACGAATTATAAGAAGTTGAAACGTGATCAATAATTTCTTGTTTAGGTGGAAGACAGTAAATAAAAGTTTGTTTTTCGTGTCTGTTTTCTAATTCTCGCATGCAATTCATTCAGCTGTAGGCTAACTGATTTCATGTTTAAGGGATCGGTATGAGGCTTATGTCATTATTTAGCTAAATAAGTGCACAACAGAAATATGGCTTAAAATTATCGCTTCAGTTTAACAAAGAACCGACAAAATCAGTAGCTTAATAGGCCTAACAGACCGCTGTGGAAGGGGCAAAAGGCCTCGGACGCTGCGTGGGAAAAGCGCCGCGCAGGGCGTTTTCCCCATTTAAGATGGAAACGCCAATTTCATCAATAAATTCTGTTAATTTCATACAATTTTTAATGTTACATAAAATATAGGTATATTCATATCATTGTCCTTGCTTTGTGCAATGTTATGTAGGCTAAAAGAATGTTTCCATGGTATATAATTGAATTTGAAGATGGTGCGCAATTACAAATGCAAAACACAGCGTGCTACCTATGGTTCAACTTCAGTGGCGGCGCTACGCCAGGGCATGGCAGGGCAAATTTCCTGGTAAAAATACTTTGCCCTGGTCGTTGCCCTGCCTTTTACCCTGCCAGTATTTGTTCGGGTATGATTTTTTCTTACTATTCACCACCGTCCGTCCTCTGATAGGCGTAACTTTCTATTGTGACTGTGGTGTCCAGTCACCACCACTTTTAAAAGTGGTGGTGAAATTCACCTCCACTTTTTGGTCTTGCAAAAAATTGTTTTTTTAGCATCAATGCATTGGCTGTCTTCCGATTAGGCTATTCGTTCTCAAAATCAAGAGGCAGAGTAGGAAATAGGTAGGCTATAGAAATTGAGATGAGGGAGAATTATAGAAAGAAATATCGTATCAAAGTTGATAGTCTACTTGATAGGACTGCATATAATAATTATAGGCTATACTGCGCACGATTTGACTGAATTTTCCAGTTTATCATTGGCCGTAACTTCGATCGTTTGATTATTGGCGAATGGCAATTGTCACTTCGTTAGCACTTCTGGCACTAATCTAATATTATTGTTGTTTCTTGCAGTCTGTTTTCCATATTCGCAGCATTGCTTACTTAGCTACTTAGTCCTTCCCGTGCAGGTCTGCACATCGGGCAACGCACTTCCTCCACACGCCCCTGTCCATCGTCAGTTCTTCAGCCTCCCACATATATGACATCTCCACACAGCTCAATTCACCTTTGATGGCGCCTTATAACCGTTCATTCGTGGTCGTCCTCTCTTGCTTCTACTTCCAGCATTCCAGGACATCACCTGCTTGGCTCTTCGATTCTCGTCCACGCGAACAATGTGCCACATCTACCTTAGTCTTCTCTTTCTAATGGTGTTTTCCGTATCCTCTTATCCCGTCTTCTCTCTTACGACTTTGTTTGTTAACTTGTCCAGCCACGATACATGTAGAATCCTTCTCAGCTGCCTCCAGTATTTTCCTGGTTGTTACCGTCAAGGGCCACGTCTCAGATCTCCACGTATACGCTACAGCACTGTGCTCACAACTAGTGCCTGTTGCATTGTTTTTTTTCCCGGGTGGGTTAATTGCAAGACCACCGCGAAGCCCTCCTCCTTTATCCTGGCTTGAGACAGGCTCAGGCTAACATGAGATATCCGGAGGCGGAAAATTTGTGGTCACTAACCTACAGTAACCGACCTCGGTATACCCTACATAGGCCCTATGTAAGTCCCACAGACGACTTCTTAACGGAAGCATATATAGGCTAATAGCCTCCACCTCGAGCGGGTGGTGGTAAATTTTCCCACCCCACAGTTCCAAACAGATTTACGGCCCTGACCTTTCTTGAAGTTTGGTTTTTAATTTGACGACGTGTAGTCTATTTTGTTGTAGGTTAGACTTGACATTATGAAATCGAGTTTCTGTAAAAGTTCATAATTATTATCAAATTCATAACAGAAAAATTAAAACATGACTCTAGCGGCTTGTAGCTTACTGTTCGAGTGCGACTTTGAGAGTGACCGAAAGTGGCGGACAGAGTAAACTCATTTCGATTTGGGGAGGGAGAGTTCATCATAGCGGAAGGCGAGGGTAGAGAGAAGGGAAGGAAAATTTAGTGAGCAGACAAATAGTCACCACCACTTTCTTGGGGAAAGTTACACCCTTGCGTCCTCTTTATGGCATGGCAAAAATTCGTGCAGGGCAATAGTTCTGAGAGGGCAAAATTTTGGCAGAGCAAAAGTTCTGAGAGAGAAATATTCTGGCAGGGGAAATTCTGCAGGGCAAAATTTCTGAGAGGGCAAAACTTTGGCAGGGCAAAAGTTCTGGCTGGGTTAAATTCTGGCAGGTCAAAGGTTCTGCCAGGGAAAAATCGTGGCCATGCAAAGTTTCTGCTAGGGCAAAATTCTGGCAGGGAAAAGTTCTTGCAGGGAAAATTCTGGCAGGGCAAAACGCTGTCATGACAAAAGTTCTGGCAGGGCAAAATTCTGTGGCTGTCTATCCACATTACCGTATACAACTAATAGTATAGGCCTAACTGTTGCTTTATCATTTTTCAAATGAAGCAAAAGCAGTTGCGTAGACCATAGACCTAGGCTATATAGGCCTATGCCTGACTCAGTTACTTTATTTGCTGTACTTTTTGCTTTCGAAATGCTACTCGAAAGAGAATTTGCAATGCTTCACTAAGTAACTGAGATTAGTCTATAAGATTTGCATCAACATGTCAAAATTGTCGGATTAATGGTCTCGCCCATCTGGTTCTCTGACCTGCCAACCCTAATAGTGTAGGGCGAGTGATTTACAGAGTTGCCACTGAGGTTTGAGAAATAAACGCTGGTATCGTTGCGAAAAAACCCAAGTAAAGCCCAAACTATTCATATAAGCGATTTTAGACCCCCTTGTTCAAATTAAGTTGGACTTCGCTTGTTCGGATGAAGGTTAATAAAAATGTTCGTCAAATGAGTCGAATCAAATGTAGTTGCAACTTTTAACTTTCAAAAAATGTCAATATTATTGTCAAAGTTGTCAGAGGCTGAGCATCTATAGCGACAATAACCTGAAGCGATATATGTCGTGTGCGCATGCGCATAGGGTCGGTCGAGCCTACAAGTATTGTTAACACACAGAACACGTGGCTTAAGTTTTCGAAGCTTTAAAGTTGTCGAAGTTTCCGGCCAAATTTTCTCAATAAGCTTACATCAGCAATCCAACTTTTAGACCACCTAGAACATTAGTACTCTATTACTCTGCAACAACTAGACCACGTCTAGAGCCGGGGTTCTCAACCTTTTTTCGCGCGTGACACACCTAATCGTGAAACCAAATTTCGCGACACACCATGCAGGCATGCAACCATCATGTGAATATCGCAAAAAAATTAAATTAGGCCTAAGCCAGCTTAGCCTATAAGCTTATATTTTAAATTGTCACAAATTTTAATGCATGACCGACAGGGCAGCCGCTTTGCAGCCTGGGTGACAGAGAGGGAAAGGAGAGAAGGGGCTTCCTTGGCTACGCTCCCGTCCCCTGTTCCCCGCGACCCATGATTCTATCTATTCAAATATCCGCTGTACGCGCCCATGCGGCCAATTAAATGCGTGGCATTTCCTTAACAAACCATTCAACGATAGGCGTAGAAGACCGTGGTCCAGGGTGGGCAATTCCCACTCCCCCCAATTTCAGGCAAGTCTGTTTTTCGGGCAAATTGACCCGGAAAAATATTAAACAAACTATACTTGAAGTCAACGCTCATTATCACACCACATCATCTCCCAGTTCCAAATTGTCCGAATCGAATTAGATAGGCATACTATGCCAATAGGTCATAGCCACCATGGATAAGGATAGTAGAATTCCGCAGAAAAAGTTCTGAATTCACAGCGGTAGGCCTATTTAAAAAATTGGCGAAAATCCTAACAAATTCAGGAGCCGGAGTTTGCCCGAAAATCGCGGCAAATCGTACTTGAGACTTTTATCAGACTCAAGCAGGGTCGATGAGATAAATTCTTGGCCTCTAGGAAGAGCTCTCACTTGCCCCTAAATTATCTTAATGCTATGCCTATAATTTTATGAGGAGAATTTCTAAACTAATTGAAATTATAAAGCATCGGGCACGGCTTACGATATAACTCTGTTTGTTACATGTTTAACGACACTCACATCAAAGATGATTAGTGTCGCCCTCCTCCTTTATCCAGGCTTGGGACTGGTACTGGCAGAGAACAACCAGTGGCGGAGTTACTTACGATATAATTGTAAAGTGGTCTATTTATAGACTATAGTTGCTCTTAGTTAGGTCTAAAGCTCACCCGTTGCCGCCGAGCGAAGCGCTTGACGGGCTGCAAGGTCTGAGACAGGTCGACAAAGGCTAGACAAGTACGACGGAGCACAAGAAAGACGGCTTCGCCAAACAAGTGCGGTAGGAGATGCGCTGTGAAACAGGAAGCCAGTGCAGGACGTCACGCATATAAGCAGAGACGGGGGCATATTTGGGAATGCGGCCAATGAGGTGAGCAGCCGAACGAAGAACTCGTTCAAGGCGCCCAATTAGTCCAAGTGGCAGACCCACAAGTACCGAACTGCAGTAATCAATTCTACTAGTGACAAAGGCATGCACAAGAGTCATAATAATAGCACTATGAGAGAGGGATCTTGAGACAACTCTGAGTTGACGAAGCTGGTAGTAGCAACTACGAGTGACCAATTTGATATGCTTTGAGAAATTGAGCTGTTGATCCAAAGTAATTCGAAGATCTCGCACTGTGAGAGAGAACGAGATATCGGGAAAGTTGCTGTTATTAAGTGCAGGTCAATGGATGCCAATTGCCTGCGAGTACCAAACCAGATGAACTGAGTTTTAGAGGGATTTAGTAGCAAACGATTAGATGCCATCCATGATGAGAGAGCATCAATGGCATTGGACATTAAAGACACAGTGGACAGTGCATCAGCAGCAAAGCAGTGAGCATAAGCCTGCACGTCATCAGCATAGAGTTGGTGCAGGAGACCACATGCAGACAACAAGGAACTAATACCAGCTGTATAGAGGACGTTCAGTAAAGGACCCAACACTGAACCCTGTGGCACACCAAAAGGGGCTGAGACCCAAGCCAACCTAGAGGCACCCCAAACCACACAGTTAGTGCGCCCAGATAGAAAAGAGCGAAGCCATTCTAAAGGAGCACCAGTCAAGCCAAAGGAAATAGAGAGACGATGTCGTCTACTTAGAGCAAAAAAGTTCCAACTCTGAAAACCATTATTTTCAGGAATCCAAAAAGCAGTTTCAATACCAAATTGCAAATCGTCATTTTATTAGTGACTACAATCAACAGTTGAATATTATGCATAAAACCTCAGTAAAACAAGATGAAATAGTCTGATCAATATTACTTAACACATCATTGATATAAGTGTCAATTCATTCTAGATGGTACATTTTTGCACTTAAAAGTTGAAAGTCAAAACATTCTAACTAAATAAACTTTGTTGCTTTGTTAAGTGTGATGAAACCAGAAAAATGATGATACTACACATAAAAGCAAAACCAAGTTATTATTTATCCAGTATGTTGTTCTTGCTCAATTGCCTCAGTTACGAACAGCGAGAGACTCGTAGAACGGTTTACAATCATTTGGCAGAAAAGCGCAAAGTTTGAGCAGGTCTTCCTTCTTGTTTTTGTCTACCCCCAGTGGTGCGGTATACGCGTGTGTTAGCTCCATATTACTGAAATTGACATTCCTTCCCCTCTTCTTGTAGACAACCGCTTCACTCACTCCTCCAATTTCGTTGGAAAACGAAACTGCTACATCGCGCGCATCGTCTCGGCTGTAGATGATAGAGTGCTTTGTTATGATGCCACGCATCACAGTGTTAACTGCACTCCAGTCATAGATATTTTCTCTGTTCAGAGAAATAACTTTATATGGCATTTTTGGTCTAGCGGTACGTGCGGCCTCCTCGTATTGACTGGGAAGATGAATATCTCGCTTTCGAACTTTGTTTTCAATTGAGCTGTGAATAGCATCGCATTCCATCTGCGAGTGGCCAGATTCAAAGTACTTTTGTTCGACTTTTTGCGTATTCACACTCCTGCTGAGAAACACAATTATCATACTACACACCACCCTGTTTCTATTCTGCCCTGCACAAGTATCACTGTATACTGTTATCTGCTCAGCGCCCTTTTTATCTTCTTCAACCAGCCAATGGTATAAAGCTGATGCAATTTCATTGGCTCCTCTTCCGGCCTCTGACTCTGTCCACATGTAGCAGCTCCCTTCCTTTGTTCCCAAGTTATAGAAAGTTAGATTATACATGCTAAGTTTTCGCAAATAATATGCTGAACCCACTGATAACTTCGGAACGGTAAGAACTTGTTCAAGGTCCATTGCTGCGCATATTTTGCTATCAGAAGTGCCTTCTTTATCGATATTCTTGCTCGTTCGGGCTTGCTCTTTCCTTCGAATATGTGCAGCGTATTCCGCTTGTTCCTCTGCTGCTAAAACACCTCCATTTGACTTCTTGCGCAACTCAAACTTACAACACGAATCACATGTGTCCTTCGATGGCTTATGAAATCTTAGGTTGTAATCATTCACAAACACAGATCGATACACACTCTCGTGTACGACCTCTTTTGCCACACTCATGCACTTGTCCTTATATAATCGATACATGGCAGAAATGGTCAAAGCTCCCTCGAGATACTTACACACTCTGGTTGAACGACAATAATGACTTTCCACGTGTGGAAATGACTGAATGTGTAATTTGACTTCAGCCAAGGAATCTGGCTTGGTTTTGTTATGACCCCCTCGTTTTTCATTTACAGAACCTCTGCCTGGTGTTGCGCCACGAATGCCAATTTTGTGTGCTTCACGTACCATTGCGGCTGATATGTCCAACGTATTTAGAAAGAAATTTTTACACACACTCACTCTCTCGTTCTCTATATTGGGCAAGAAAAAGTAATATGAATGATTTCGTGGTTTACTCTTACCACCGTTATTCAGCTTGGTTCTGGTCGATACAACCTGCTTCTCAGTATTGCTACCAACAAAATCATGTCGTCGTTCCTTCAAACCCATTTCCCAAAAAGCTTTGTTTATCTTATCCTGTTGCTGCTCATCAATTTTTGTACTACACTTTCTCCTGCACTTTTCTGCCATGCACATACCTCTTACTACTCTCTTCGAGGTCTCTGGCATATTGGTATTTTTTTCTTGCGTTTAACTTGTTCTCCACAATTGTAAGCTTTTTTCTGCACGAATCGTTTCCATTCCAGTTCATTTCTTTTACGCTTCCGGGTCTTCTTATGCTGAGACTCAGACTGGTCTTCAATTGCAGACACTGGGGGCGGAGGCTGGCTGATATTGTCCAGAATGGCATGTAGAGACTGGTCGACACCGGCCAGCAAAGCAGGTTGAGATTGGTCGACAGCGGCCAGCAAAGCAGGTTGAGATTGGTCGACAGCGGCCAGCAAAGCAGGTTGAGATTGGTCGACGGTGTCCAGAATGGCATGTAGAGACTGGTCGACACCGGCCAGCAAAGCAGGTTGAGATTGGTCGACAGCGGCCAGCAAAGCAGGTTGAGATTGGTCGACGGTGTCCAGAATGGCATGTAGAGACTGGTTGACATTGTCCAGAGGGGCATGTAGAGACTGGTCGACGGTGGCCAGCAAAGCAGGTTGAGGCTGGTCTACTGTGGCCGATGCAGCAAGCGTGAAGTGGTCGGTAACAGGAGGGGATGAGCGTCCAGACTGTTTCATACACGTACCGTCGTCGTTCGACTCATCATCACTGAGCTTGTAATCTTCGTCGACTGCCGAGTTATCTGGATCAATATTGTTTAAGAGTAAATTATGTCCCATAATGATTTTATCTTACCTTGGTTATGCGCTTCAATGTTAATTTGGGTTTGGGTTATGTAGCCCAAACCCAAGCCATAACTTTAACCCTCATTAATTTTAGCCGTAATTAGCAATGAATTTACTCATCGAGGCCATGGTTAGGCTGTTATTGGCAAATTCAGAGTTGAAACATTGGTGCATAATAATGAAGGAGTCATTGTGAGCAGATGGGATGATATTGAGCGATCCAGATTAAGTGAACATCAGATTCTGCGTTAAGGTTTCCTAGTAAATATTTCAAATCCAACGATATCTCGATGTTTGAGTAACTTGCGAATATATTTCGGTATTATTACATTTAATATCAAGCGTGTGGCGACAAGCACATAATATCGCCCGCAGTTACGGATACTCGCGTTTCATTAAATCAAAAGCATGAAATAAATCTTACCTGCGTCAGATTCATCGAGCATGAGCAGTCGCAGCACTTCACAAGCTTTAAATTTGCTTTGCCTATAATTATTTGATCGTGACATTGTTCGAAACTTGCTAAAAAATAATTATTGTCGCGAAAATTAACCAAAATTATCACAAAATATCATCGTTAACAGCCGCCGGAAGTTGATCAGTGGTGAGCAAAAATATTCCAACTACAGTTGAAACAACATTGCTCTCAATAGCCTAATCCGGGATGTTGATGATTTGAGGCAAAAATGTTCTATCTACACTTGGAACAAATTCGCACTATAGAATATAATAATAGTCACAGTTGAAACAAAAGTGCTTCGCTAGATGTCAGTACTGGTATGTGCTATAGAGCTGGAACATTTTTGCACGAAAGATAAATGAATTTACTCAACGAGGCTATGGTTAGGCTGATATTGACGAAATGAGAGTTAGAACATTTTTGCTTTTAGTGGACGATGTAGCAAGATAGAATGGTCAACAGCATCAAAAGCGGCACTAACATCAAATAGAGCTAAAAGTGTGACCTGACCACGGTCTATGGCGCCATACAAATCAGACAATAGGCGAACCAAAAGAGTTTCAGTAAAATGATTTCTACGGAAACCTGACTGTTAAGAGGGGAGTAACCCATGGATGTCCAAATATGCAATTAATTGGTTTGCAATAATGCGTTCTAAAATTTTAGATAAAAAAAGTAACATTGGCAATTGGTCTGTAGTTGCCTGGATCACTTGGGTCCAGACCGTCTCGTTTCAGAACAGGAAGCAGGATTGATTGTTTCTGAGAAGGTGGAAGATGAGTTTCCTGGGTAGACCGGTTGCAGAGCGTAGTGAGGAAGGGCAGAAAGTCGTCTATGAGTTCTTGAATGATAAATGTAGGTACAACATCCAACTCGCACGTTTTCGGCGCAGATGCTAGGATTAGTTTTCGTAACTCTAGTGGCGCTTTATAAATGATTAAATACGATGCAATACAAACAATATCATGAATTCATTCAGTTGATCACTTGGTTTAAGCTTATTGTCGTTAAATGTCAGGAATATTATACTCTGAAAGGTACACATGAAACAATTTGCAATTTTCCTTCCAGCCTGGGTTCCTAAAAGTAGATGGGGCTCAGTGTATTTGTCCCTCGGGTGTGAGCGCCAACGCTGTATTTGTGGAGAGAAACATGCGTATACAAGTGCAGGACGTCAATTATGTAGGATTTATTTTTCGGGCAGCATTAAAATCTTTGCCCCTCCTCACTGCTGAAATTTCCCCTCTAGGTAAGAGTTAAGCAACACAATTCAATATGAGGTAATGAAAAAGTAATTATGTGTAGCCTCGTTAAGTTCATTATAATTACCAGGGGCGAAAACCAGAACCATAGGCCTAACTACCAACATTATTGAAACGAAGGATTGCGTTGCCATCCCAACTGCATGAACACAGACCAATAAAGGCGCGTGTGAATTAAAATGACGTTGCAACGATCTAATTGAACGTCAGCCAAAATAAACGCAAAATAGTTTGATTCCTGGCCAGACACTGAAGCTGTTAGAGGAGTCGTGTGGACGAACGCTCTAAAAAGTTATCTTTCGGTGGCCTTGGGGAATATTTTGTCTAGTTCCGATGTGCATCGAACTAGTATCCTAGTTGGTGGTGATTGTCGTTGAGCTGCGAATTAGCCTACCAGTTGAAATGGCTGGGCAGTTACTGTAGACAATTTATGTCTTGAGAATCGAGTGAAACGAAGAGACTTTGAACTTACGGGTAACCGAAAAATGTATATCGCAAATTTGATCAGCCGTTCAGCTACGACGTTGAAATCCGGAAGGAACGCGTTTAAGAAGATTCGATCGCTTCAAACAGCCTCGCTTCTTCTGTGGTAACTCAGGCATAGTGAATTCAGCGTGGACTGCTGGTGACGACTTCCGAACGAACGAATCAACCAACTAGTTAAGCCAAAGATATTATAGTCATAGACTATACTATATTAAGGTCTTTGGCTAAACCATTTCCTCGTCCTGGCAGTTGTGGGTAATGGTGAAAAGGACATTCCAAAGCAGAAATTCACTTTTCGGTGGACTGTGTGGCTATGCCACAATTATCTTAAGGGAGAGTCACTGTTGGAGGGCAGAACGATGAGCATCCAAACTTAATATATTACTTTACAGCGCCACCTATAGGTAGATAGCATGAAACTGCATTTCTGTCTGTATTGATTTGACATTTTCTTTAACATAGGCCTATAGACCTAGACCTAAAGTTTATTATTAAGCCGCTGAATTCAAGATTTATACCGCTCACGAGGAATTGTCACATAAGGTTCTTATTCAATAGTGCAGTCAATCCTTATTATTGTCCAGTGGCCGGAGAATTGAGTTGCTGAACTTGATAGGCTAAATAAATTAATTAATTTTGTAATCATAACTACTTTATTGAAATCTTAAATCGCTCTTCTTTTACCAGAGACTAGCTGGGGTACCCGGCGTTGCCGGGGAAATTTAGGATTCGATCCGCTCCGGCCACAGTCCCACCACACAACACCCCACCACAATCCGACCTCTACCAGTACGCCACCGGAGAAATTTGGGTTTGACGAAAATTTCCACCCCGTCCCACCCCTCCACTCCCACCCTCCACCCCGAACCCCCTTCCACCCCACTCCACTCCCACCTCCCACTCCATCCCCTCCACCTCATCCCATCCCACCTCACTCCTCCACCCCACCCCCAACCCATCCCCAACCCCTACCCCTCGACCACCCACGCCACCCCATCCCACCCCTCCACCCCACCCCTCCCACCCCACCTCTTCCAACCCACCCCCACAATCCAACCCCGCCTCCACCGCTACGCGACCCGTGAGATCCGCACTGGCAACAGAGCTGACCTTAGACACCTCTAAAACGGTTAAAATCACTGCTTTTATACCTGGCAAGCGAACGAAAATTTATAGCGAAAATTAGTGCTTTTGACCCCCGCACTGTGGCCCCCATGGTGGTAGATATTTGCCAACCGCTGATCCGGGTGGTTCTGATGGACCTCCATCTATGAAAAAAATTCAAAGCAATAGCTTTTTTTATTTGGAGGGTTTCGCCCCCACCCTGGCCCCCGTGGTGGTAGAGAATCGCCAACCCCTCGACTTTGCGTTTCGTGCCGAGACCTACACAGTAGTGAAGGTTTGGAGTGAAAAACTCGAAAACTGTGAGCGTGCATTCTGGACAAAGTCACATACATACATAGCCAAGTCCTTTCTTATAGACACAGATGAAATAATAGAGCAATATTGCAAAGATAGCATAATGGAATGCTACCTTTACAATGTCGAAATTCAAAAAGAACTTTTTATTATACTGTAAGCATTTTTATTTAAGTCTTGGACCACTCTTATCAGCACTGATGAAGTAGAGCAAGTTTGTTAAGATGACAATATCAAGTGTTGCCATTACAGTGTGGAAATTCAATCAATTTCTCCCCACACCTTCCGCTACTCGGCGCTACGCGCCTCGCCGATGCTCGTTTGTCCCACGTAAATCTTGATCCTCGCCCCCAAAGCAGGGGACTGTAGCAGATTGAATATTGTTCCGTAGCGCTTGGTGTCCAGTTTATTTGCACTCTGGTTAATTGTGGCGTTATTTCGCTGATGAAGCCGCTATATAAATATGATGTTGCATTGATCCCATTAATTAGAATGTGGCAAAAAGCTGGACATTGCTCTTACCGTCGACGGATCCACATCAATCTGTCCTACTACTGATCCTTGTCCGCAGTGGTATTCCATTCTTCAGTTGTGCAAAGACATAGTCGACAACCTGGACATTGGATCCGACAAAACAAGGGTCGCTTTGCTCGGCTTGTATGATCACGTAGAGGTGATATGGAACTTAAAACAGTAAGCTGAACATTACTGTAGGCTACGGCCAACATTGTTATGCTCCGAAAGGATGTGAAAATAGAAAAAAGTAGGCTACAATGCATTAATTTATTTGACCATGTAGCCAATACGTGACCAAAAGTGAGTAAGCCTATTTCCGTGCATGCGTGCAGGGAGGTGAGTATGTAGGCCTATGCATTGCTCGTGCATTTGTGCATTTGCATGAGTTCATAATTATAGACAAGTTGGTATGCGTAACATTTCAGCCCAAGATTATCTACTATATACAGATATATTGTGTAGCGCGTCAAGTTTAGGTATTGCCGTTCAGGTTTGCATGAGCAACAAGAGGCGCCATATAAATGTCTAAAATGAATGACATATGGCCACTCGTTAGCGAAGGGTGGCAGATAGGGAAGCACATATTAAGCAAGGTGGCTTCACTAGTGGCTCAAGAAACATAAAGAGGTTCAAGAGGAAACTATGGCCGCTTGTCCGCAGTAGGATCAGAAAACGTCGACTACGAAATCTGGCTTATCCGAACACGGAATCGACAAGAAATATCAAGGATGAGCATCTATTTACCGCAGTCCGTTTGAAAGGTTGACAATTCGGAACCGACGATTCGGAGCAAGACATTACGAAGTGGACAATTCGGAGCGGCCGATAATTTTTCTCATCGATCCAACTTTCATTGAAGCGAAAATCATTTTCGTCTATCAAAATTCTAATAATTTTGATCTATTATATTTGCTTCCACTAGTCCAACTTACATTTGACCAATAGGTCTAGATATCAATGTAAGAATTTTTTCATCAATCCAGGTACTACATATGCTAGATTTATTCTCATTAATCCAACGTATATTTGAGCAACGATAATTATGTTCATCAATCCAATTTCTATTGAGGCAAGAATTAGCCTACTTCCATGAATCCATCCCATTGTTTTCCAAGCACTGCCTTTAACAATGATCATTTTCTTTTATCATAGGCCTATTTGTTGTTTTTTCAGCTGTTGAAAATTGTCTGATGCAATAAAAATGTCTTGGGAGCAATACCAAACCTAGTTTAATCAAGAGTTGCATCCATCAGGCTAATCAAACTTCTGATGAAGGAGGAATACAAACCATTAGTTCAATTTCTATTTTAACAGCAATATTTTCATAAATCCAACTTCTATTTAAGCAGCAATATTATCATCAATCGGATTCAATCCAATTTCTATACAATCAAAGAAATTTAATCAGTCTATTACTACTTAGACAACAAATTTCCATTAATCCAGGTTCCAATTTAGCTACAAATTTCGTCGATCAGCTCCGAATTGTCCGTTCTTTTTTGTCCGCTCCTAACTGTCCGGCTCCGAGTTGTCCTCTTTAAATTATCTGGTTCCGACTTGTCCGCTCCAAATTGTCTGGCTGGGAAATGTTCAAAAACCCACCGAACATTAGGCTATGTTGGCTATGAACTATATGATGCTCATCGGTTTCGTCGCAGACTCGCAATTAATGTATTATAGGATTTGTCACTCATCACTCATCTCCCCATTTCATGAATGATGGTGTACTCTGTAGATACACGAATAAGACATCGCTTTTCTCAGCCATTGACAATGTCCCGTACCGTGGGGGTGAGTTGAAAACTTTGCTGTCGTTGGCTTCCTTTTTGAAATACATAACCGTCGTCTTCAACCCATCGAATGACAACAGACCCGAAGTGCAGAATATAGGAATAATTATCACCGATGGAGCGACAGACGTTCCTGATCAGGTCTGGCACGTTGACTCCCTTGTAGACCAGGTTTCCCTAAATGCCTTAATATTCGTGGTGTGCCTTAGACCACGATGTACCGAGAAGCTTGCGAAGAAAGTTGCATCGTACGCCGATAAGGTTAGTTTTGGCATAGGACTACAATTATTATCGTTACACAATTAATGATGCATTGCAAACAATGCCGTACTTATTCCCCTTATTGCTAGGATAAAACTAAAGCTTCTGACATTTCACGGGTCTTATTCTGGCCGAGCTCCCAAGTATCTATGTGACCTCGTCTGCCGACCTTGGCCAATTCTCTTCGCCCGCTCCGCTACTTTGATCGGCATGATCTCTTCGTATCCGCGAGCAATGACCGCCATAGCTAAAACACATAGCTTTGCTTCCATTGGCCCTGCATTGTGGAACGAGCTTCCTCCTTCAAAGCGTTCCTCCATATTAACTGGTGGGCAAAGTGCCTTTTCCTTTGTCTCAAGACCACTTTTCTCTCTCTTGGTCTCACGCACTGGGAACGCTTCTAATTTGTGCGCACAAGGACAGGCGCTATATAAATATATAAATACAATACATTACAACACTTGTCGAAATGCAGTTTGCCGTATCATCCTCATAGTTGAACCTATAGCCTAGTTGTTTAAGACGTTTTTATTCTTTTTTTGCTATTTTCCAAAAACGTCTTTTTCGTGTTTTTATTTGTGTGTCTTTTATTTCGTTTTTATGTAACTTTATTTATTTGTTTGCCGTCTCTTGTTATTTTCATTTTTTAATAGGCTTTATTTCTTACATTTAGCTAACTAAGGTCATTATTTAATTGTTTAAAGTCGTCATTTTAAAAATGCATGTTGTGGACTCCTTCATGAAATGAAATTTATAAGTCTTATATCAATATAACTCTTAGAGTTATATTGATAATTATAAACTTCGTAGTTCTATATAAGTGGCAATTTTAAGTACAACCTAACTAAGTAGGCTACAGATCTATAGTTTTTAGGCTGCTTCGGATTTGATTTTAATTGTTTTATGTTGATCATCACGAACTGTTGCGGACTTCTGTTTACAATTTAAACTTGACAAAATTTCAATATCATCATTTTTTCTTAATTTCTTATCGAACCAAACTTAAAAGAAGAAAAAAATTATTTTAGAATGTAGATTAATGTCACTAATAATTGAAGGACTTGGAGCAATAACGAAGTAGGCCCTATGTCGGAAATAATGATTTTTGGGAGAATGACTTCCAAGATTTAACACTTCAAACTGCTGTATCAAAGCCATGTGACGACATAATCTACAAACTGTTTTAAGCAATATGCACCCTAAATTGTTTTTAACGAAAATTAATCAGTACTTTATACAATGCGAAAGATGAAATCATTATTACTTTTTACAAATTTTCTTCAAATCGGGTTATTGCAACACGATCACTCAGTCATTAGTGTCATTTCTGGTGCAATAGCCTAACAGGTTTTGTCGACAAAGTGTTTTCTAGCAGCTACAATATCCCACATGTCATCTGGTATAAGTCAGCACATCTTATTCTTGCACCAAACTGTCTCTATTATATAAAGTTCGCGAATAGTACAAGAAGATTGTAAGTCACCATAACTGTAGTAGGCCTATTGCCGAGCACGGACACATCCCAATTGAAACGAAAGTGAGAGCAATAACAGGTTATGTCAAATGACCGCATTGTTGCACCGGTCATAATACGAAGCTTGCAAGAAGACACGCCAGTGTATGTTGTAATGTATACCGGGATATTGCAGTAGAGTTATGGCCGAATCCTGCCGGGTGCACAATACCATGTTATGTTGACATAACGTTTTTTGATAAATAACACTCAACAATATTCAGGTCTGTAGCAAATTCACACGATTTATAGACAATTACCTATCTTCCGCTCACGGTGGCATACTGTCTCGCAAGACATCAGTATGTCGACATACCTCGTTATTGCTCCAAGCCTTCAATTAATTTTGGCACACTAGGTAATAGTGTTTACCCGATCAAGATACATGTAGAATTGAATAAACAAAATTTTAATGTTTAAAATGCCGTTGAATATGTATCTCATATCTTATAGCTTTTACAGAGGATTTCAGTTTCACTTTTTTACATAAAAAAATTTGTATAGAATGTGCAGGCGGACAACTGGATTTTTTCTTAAATGTCTTTGCGACCAAGTAGGCACATGTACGAGCTTCGCCTCTGTAGGTCTGTTATAGGCTAATGACCGGTGAATGTCTTATTGTTTCAAGGCTAATGAAACCTACTTCCTAATTGATAACAATTTTCCGATTGACAAAGTCAAGGACCCCCTGATGAAGAATGTGTGTACCTTTGAGGTAAGACTGAAATAAACTTTCTATGTAATCGTAAAGTAACGTGATAGTTACACCTAGTGTGCCAAAATTAATTGAAGTTCTCTTCTCAATGGAAACGAGGCTGCAAGTTGCATGGGACGTGCAATATTATTCATTTTAACATTTTGAATGTGGCCATAAAGTGTCCAGGAATAGTTGTCAGGTTCGTGTCCTGCCGTTTTATTTTTCTAGCATAATCCGCGGGTTTGATTGCATTTGTTTGTTTGTATGTGCACTCGTAATAGCGCCCCTTCAAGCTCCCGACTCAGAGGCGCTCCCGACTGCAGAGCGGACACTGCATCGGAGTTTCACGCCGAAGCGCTGAGCAGTTGCGAGTGAAGGACTTGCCCAAGGTCCCTACGCGGCGACTAGAGGTGGATTCGAACCTCGAACCTTCCAGCTTCAAGGCAACGACGCCACCACTACACCAACGCGCCCCACGTTGTTGTAGCCTACAACTGTATATCACGACTCAAGTTTTTTAACAACGGTTTTTATGACTTTCGGACTTCGTTTCTAAGACTATTCATTTAAAGTGATAGGGGAAACAATCTGAAAGATATCAGTGGAACAAAAATCTTATAGCAGACGAAAATTATAATTTCAGTGCACGCTGCAACATTGTTGAATTCTAAGCAGTAAATAATAATGAAATCTGAGATCTGATAGTCCTGTGTGGTTCTATGATGCAAGAACCGTAGAAGCTTGTCAAACATCTTGGCAAAAGACCGATAGGAACCGTGAGAAACATAGAATAGATTGTGTATGCAGATAGGCCCATAGACCTGGTGTTACAGACCTGGTGTAGTCTATGTACCATGCTGACAAGCACAACAGTAGATATAACTGACAATATGATGCAATTTCTATTGTTGAGCAAAATAGTCTACAATGCCATTTAGGTCAGCTCAATTCGATTTAACATTCAGGAATATTGATCATTTTCATGAAGTTCTGTTGTTATTTGCTTGCAGACGATATTGACTAAAATAGTCTTTAGTATTTGGAAATAAGCGTCATATTGCTCTCATTCGCAATGAAGCCTGAACACTGGAGTGCTTTACAGAATTTCCTATTCTGAACAATGCATAAACTTTGCTTTTGTAGTATTACTTAGATTTCTGCGACAGCTATAGCTTGAACTGAATCTGCGATTCTTTATAATCTGCTTTGGCTAATAGGCCTATTCGATACCCAGCAGAATGAAAACACGGCGAGATGGCTTCATCATCGAGTGTGATCTTTTTGTTAAACAGGCTATGTTCTTGCAGACGATATTGGCTAAAATATACAGGGTGCGGCCAAAAAAAAATGACCCATTACGAAAATTGCGATTTCTCGAAAACCGCTGAATATTTTCTTACAAATATTTTCATTTTTATTCGTAACATATTTCTGCACATTAGTTGAAAATTTTATGTCAGTATCTTTATATTTGTGATCATGACACCAGGCAGAAGAAAGAACTGCATTTTTTCAACTGAACACGGCATTCACGAAATAGGAAATCATAATTTTACATAAAGTAGCCTGCAGTGTGCCATAATAAGGTTTTCTTAACCGATGAAAAGATCTTTTACATCAGTCCACCCATTAATACTCAAAACAACCGCGTCTGGGCGAAGAAGAAAAAAGCCGATATCCATCCAAGCCTGTTGGTCGAGAGAGCCAATTGCAAGTTCTCTCCCAACATCATGGTTTCTGCAGGTGTCAGCTATGAAGGCAAAGGATGCTTGCATTTCATTGACGAGAAGGCCAAAGTCAATGCTAAGTACTACGTGGAGAATCTTTTGCCTAAGCTTGTCGATGACTGTCTTGGGAAAATCAGTTCACTTTTCAGCAAGATGGAGCGCCCGCTCACGGCGCCAAGCTGGCCCAGGATTGGTTAACAAGTCACTGTCCGGACTTCATCGACAAGGATTCATGACCGCAAAATTCCCCAGATATGAACCCACTCGAATATGCTGTCTGGGGTGCAATGCTTGAGACTTACAACAAACTTACCACAAAGCCAAAAAGCATTTCTGAACTGCAAAAATACGCCACAAATCATCTGGAATGACTTTTGTCAATTGAGACCATTCAGAAGACTGTTCTGGGCTTTCGAAAACGTCTGCAAGCTTGCGTAAAAACAAACGGTGTTCACCTCGAACATCCATTGTGCAAAACTCAACAGTTTGGCCTAATCTTGTCAATAACAAAAAGTAGCCTGGAACTTTGTTACATTTCTGTTTACGTCGTTAGGCCTACTTGGTTACTTATTGCCGTTATTGCTGTCACTAAATGTCTGTTGAAATGAAAATAACATAGTTTCACTTCAGGGTTGCACCATTTTGGTGTTCATGAATCGAATTTCATTAGATTTAGCCAAGTTGTAGATAGATATGTGTCAAATAGATTGGCGTAGTTTTATATCAAAATAGTCATCGGTTTTTGAGAAATCGCGATTTTCGTAATGGGTCATTTTTTTGGGCCGCACCCTGTTTAGAAGAAACACTTTTGTATTCGGATATAATATTGTTATATTGCTCTCAATTGGCTTGAACACTGTAGTGCAGAATTTCCTACTCTGAACAATGCATAAACATTGCTATTGTAGTTTAACTTTTAATTATTTCTGCGACTGCTTTCTTCAACTGTATCGGCGATTGTCTATAATCTCCTTTGACAAAATGGCAAATGTTTCATTTAGAATAAAGTTCCATCGACTTGGAACTCTAATGGTTTCATCACCGAGACTATTATAGTGTGATCATTTTGCCAACATCTCTACGCAAGGATACGAACGCAAACACGCACACACACACACACACACACACACACACACACACACACACGCACATAGATATGACTCAGATGGTATCGCACACTAGCAAATTAATTGATCCATCAATAATTAGTCTCAGATAAGATAGCACAAGATAAGTATATTCTTTAGTTGGACTAATGCTTCCCAAACTATCATAATTATGCTAATAAACACATAATGCACTTGGTTAATTAAGACAGTCAAGCCCGCTTAAAGCACACTTCATTATGACCCTATTATATCCTAAAGTGACTATTATCCTAATGAAGAAAATTTTCTACATCTGCCGAAGGGATTGTATCGTTATTGGTCCGAGGGCGCTGGTGGTAAAAGGCGGCCTTAACGAGAGGAAGCAGGTCATGCAGTGCATGACCCCAATGCCACCCCATCCACCAGGACAGCAGCAGATTAGTATCAGCCTTAGCACATAGGTCTAACTGTTCAAAGGAGGGATAATCCTCACAGAGCGGACACCCTCAACTGTGTTCGATGTGAGGGAGATACCAGTGACTGGTTTTGGACAAGGTTGGGGTTCGACAAGGCTGTATCTATTTGGAGGGGGCGGGGGCGGTAGCGCAATGGGTAACACGCTGGCGTAGAGTGCGAGATGTAGCGAGTTAGAGTCCCCGTTGGGAGAATTTGCTTTGTAGGCTGCTATTAGCGCCATGTATTGCATGCTGTCTGCTCAGTTAGTAAATTTAAGATTTGTGTATTCTGTGATCTCCGTTCTTGTGAATTTTTAATTTGCATAATAATTGAACAGCGTAACCGATTTCGGTCTGTCAACAGGATTGTTGGATAAAGAAAATATTATTAGGTATGCCTCTAAGCATTCACTGTCGTTAGGTATAATATTCGTTTATTCAAATTCAATCTGACACACCGCAGAACGATTACAGGTAGCCTACAAGGTTATACGAAATACGGCCAGCTTCGCACTACACGGAGGTCGGCTACAACAGGTTCGGTAACTTAACTAATGGCCTAAGTGTTGGAACGCTCCTGATCGGCCAAGCCAGGAGTGGGAGGGGCTAACTTATTTTTCAACAGACCCGAGTCAAACAACACAACAGAAAGCGCCACTGGCAGCTAACTGAAAATTCAAATAAATATTTGCCCTGAGCGAGGCTTGAACCCGGGTCGCGATAATGACTCTCAGTTTAGGCTATCGGCCAACGCTCTCTCCACTGAGCTACGGACCCCCAGTACCAAATCGTTAGAGAATTTAAGTTCTAGGTGGACCGATAGAGTTCCAATTCGATGTGTCTCCAATTTGTTAGAGTTTCAATTCGGTGAATTCCTAACCGTCAGATTCCCATTTCGTTAGGGTTCCAAGGCGGTAGAGTTTCAAGACGATTATGGTTCCAATCTGTCAGTTTTAAATCGACAGAGTGACATATCGTTGGAGTACCACGTCGACAGAGTTCCAAGACTTTAGAATTACACGTCGTTAAAGCTGCAACTCCATTGGTGTCCGCAGGAATTTTCTACGGGGGGCGCAGACTTTTATAAATCGTCACAGGGGCTAAATAGGTTGTCGAAAGCAACCGATCACTCCACCTTCGTCGCTCGCTCCTTCTGCGCTGTCTCCCTCTCGATCAGCTGTCATGGAACCAAGAATGCGGAAAATCATAGACATTCATGTGATTGTCAAAACTGTTATGATAGTCAAATTTTTTGTGGCTGAAATCTGACCTTACTCTGGAAAGAACAATTGCAGTTGTCTGGGTTCTTATATCCAAACTGATTTAGCACTTCCATGAACCCGCTTTTGCTGTCTGAAATTGTTTCCGAAGTACGATATACAATTATAGGCTACATGTAGCCTACAACGTAGGCCTACATAGCCTACACTCATTAGGTATATACAGAGACCTGATAAACGGTCGTCACTGGTTGTTGAACACATGAATCCATTTTTCTACCCTCGCATAAGCGTATAATTATGGTATTGAATGATCTTAATTTCTATGGTACCCGCTGTAGGCATTATACTGGTATACCATATTTAGTTTAAAAAGTCTGACCGTTTACATAACTTAACTTCAAGCGATAACGAAACGCCCCTTGACTGCATGTTCCGTTCCTGACAGATTGCCCTTCGCTCGATCTGCCTCGAGCGGAAAGCTTTTGGTTGCACGGGTTGGGAACTCAATCTGTCAGCAAGGTCGTAACTTTTCTCAGATAGAGGTGGTGACTATATTCCTCTGCTCACTACTCATCGCTTCCCTTCTCTCTCCCCTCGCACATTATACGCATGCGTATATATTGACATATATTAATATGTCACCCTATCAAGTATCAACTTTGATGTGATGTTTCCTCTTCTCTCCCTCCTCTCCCTTTCTTTCTCTCTCCTTTCTACCTCTTCCTCTCTGTCTCTCGATCGCTGTCGCCCTCGCTCACTCGATCTTTCATCCTCTCTCTGACGCCAACCAAGGCCGAGTCAACGCATGTGTATAATAACAATAATACACGGAAAATTCGCAGTACCCCTTTGTACAATATAGGAATGCAGTAGGCCTAGCTAGCGGGCTATATTTAAAGCGTGGCAAAACGCGTGTTGGCTGGCATCGAAGGGAAGATGCTGATTTCTCAGAGTCAGAGACTGTCGCTTCAGTCAGTGCCATTTAAGTTTGTTTATAGGCCTATATACTTGTGTATATATATATATATGTGACTATTCGCGTTTCACCGGCTGGACCTGTTATCTCGTATAGTGATCGCCTGAAACAACACAAGAGTCGCTGTTAGAGGCACACGATACCAATTACTTAGCAATTAGGCGACAAGGCTGAATGCAGTTTGTCGTATCGGGTTAACAGTATGAATTTCCACGAGAGAATTCGTCTATACCTATATGTTATGCGTCCAAGAAAGATATAGGCCTATAGGTGCAACTTGTAAAACCACCAGTATTCCGATAATCACGTTGAAAATCCCCTTGTAATAATCGTAACCAAATAATCTAAAGTTATCTGCAAATATGCGAAAAATCCAGGGGGTATACTTGCGCCCCCTTGCGCCCCCCTCCGGACGCCCATGTGCAACTCTACAAACTTTATCATCTGGGAAATCTGACTACGTTATACTGTATGAACTTGGAACTCAATAGACATTGTAGGCCATCGATTCGGAACTCCAACGACCGTAGACTCTAAAAAGTTGGAACACTAACGATTTTTAGCAGCCCTAGTGACTTGGAAGTCAAACAACTTGTAACTCTATCTCTAACTCGAATTCACTGACCCACACACTCCATCGACTTCGATCTCTAACTGTCACTATTATCTCCAAATGAGTGGCAGCTGAATCTAGGCCAGTGGTTCCCAACCCGTGTCCCGCATGCCAAAAGTGGTCCGCCAGGCCTAAAAATGGCCCTCATCTCTCATCCTCTCAAAGAATAAATAAATAATTATGTAGAAATTGACAATCTAGACAGAATGGAACACATAATTATTTTTTATAGCAAGTTATTTTATTTTTACGCTATTTATATTCAATTCAGAGGCGCATACATAAATTTTAGAAGGGGGGGGACTAAAAGCTTTGGCTTTGGGTCAGAACAATTTGACGTCGGTGTTTGGCCGAAAATTTTGTTTAGTCGTTTGGTCGAAATGTCTGGATAAATATACCATTTTCCCCGCCAGAATAGCAGATGACCTTTTTTTCTTCATCCACTTCTTTTCTTCTCTCTTTTCTCTCACTCCCTTGTCGCTTTTCTCACTCCGTTGATTGTTGAACGCCTGTACCGAACCTGATGGTGGGCACCTCCATTTTACCCGCCTGTAAAATTTGATTGAAAAACTCCTACTTCTGGCCAAGATATTGGCACACAGCTGTAGGGGTCTTTTTTATGGCCCACCCTGTATAAGACACAGGGGCGGAGACCTAGGAGGGGACAGGTGGGACGGTCCCCCCAATGGAGGTGCTGGGGGACGGCCCATGCATTTGTCCCCCCCCCAATCGTTGAGCGTCAAGACTAAAAAAAGGTCATCAACTTTTTTGGCGACGAAAATAGAAATTTTTTCGAGATTTCGGCGGATGACCAGAAATTTTTTCCGTCAAAAGATGGAAATTTTTCGGTCCGTCCCCCCAACTCTCCGCCCAGGTCTCCGCCACTGCCTAAGACAGTCTGCATAATTTCACAGGTAGCCTAATGGCAGGAAACGTGCTTGGCGCATCGTACTAAGAACCCAGCTGAGGAAGACTAGGTAATAGGCCTAGGCTATAGGCTTATCATCAACAATTTCAATTTCTATGTACGATCTGGCACAGGTAAGCTGAAGCTAGGAAATACTGACCCAACTAAAAGTCAGTAAGCCGGTATCGACTTCGGCTTCCATCATTCTATTGTATAAGCTTACACAGCCAAGTTGCTTCAGTGCTTCTGCGTATTCGTCACTACTCCATTCGATGCGAAATCCATTTCTTAAATTATAAAGAAATAATACTGACGTTACTTGTATGGTTTATAGGAGCGTCTGAAATACTTTAGTTCCGGTTCAATAACAAACGTGTCGTTTTGTCAATATTCTAGATCTATGCCTCGTAAAACTGTCTGCTTCTTCTATGAATTATTCGCATCCGATAAAACGCGCTAGAGATAAATAAATAGAAATGATATAAATATGTAATATTATATATAGTTATAGCCTATAGGCTAACTACACAAGTTACGGATTGGCGTAGGAAAATCTTTTTGTTCATAGTTACAGATAGGAGAATATTTACATAAATTATGCCAATCATCTACATGCTATAACACGCAGCATCGCACACAGACCTATTATTGGCTGTACCTGTGACAAACCAAACCCCCTTAGACAAATTATAGGTAGCAGATTAAGATTAGATGTAGCATACATCCAAGCTAAGAATAATTCAGGTATCTAGAAGAGAATGTTTAGTTAATTAACAAATCAGCCTTGACTAAATTGTCTGTGAAAACTATTTTAAAGACTATTTTCCACAATGTTAATATTGGCTCACCAAATAGTGGTTAGGCTAATGTAAAAAGAATTTTTTGATTTCTTGCGCAAAATTTGAGAATGTTGAGTGTTGACTTTAAAACGTCAGTATTTCATCTTGACAATGTGTGGAAATGTTTTTAAACATCGGCAAGAATGCTTTTCAAGTCTTAAACCACGACAATTTCGTAAAAATGACAGCCTAAGATGCTACCATTGGAGTGTGGCAAGAAAAAAAGTCGAAAATGATTGGGAGCACATCCCCTCCCCAAGCCCCTTCGGCCCTTCCCTGCTGGCCCTTGCCTGCTCGGCGATCGCTTTTGACCGCGAGTTCGTCGAGGACATAATAATCTAGTATAGTCTAGTTATCATGAAACGAATTTTTCATGTAGGCCTAACATAAGAATTCTTGGTATAGCCTACAGAAATTGGGAATAGCTGTTTTGCTCAGAGATTATACTTACTTGCAATGACGTGTCTGTGTGTGTTTTCGTTTAAATTAGTAATTATTTTGTTGCCGAAAGTGAATACCGCTTAGGGTAGAATAATAAGGTTTGGGATGGCATAGCCGCATAGCAGATTGAAACGATCAGAGAAGTACAGAACGCGATTGGCTTAGCCTACTAATCAAGAGATGGGTGCATATGAAATTGACCATTTGAATCTCTTAGCTGTTATAACAACAATAATGTTTTGAAGAGTTCGCCTATAGTATGATTTAGAAGACACAAAACTAGCTCTTGACGTCAGGTAGACAAGTCTATAATATGGCGTGTGCAGACTATAAATCAGTTGAAAACACGGCCCACGTCAAGGACAATAAAATATTATTGTTGCCCAAATTTGAAAAGAAATGTCTCCGACCGTTTTTCATGCTCAGTAGGCCTAATACAAGTTGGTGACTAAGCTTATGCGACGACGCATGACCGTGTAGGCTACTAAGCTAACCGTGCAAATTCAAGAAATACAGAATAAACATATTTTATGGGAATTTCGATCATATTTGTTAAATAATTCTCTGGAAATATTATATTCTGCTCCGTATTGACGTCATTTGCTTGCAACAGCAGACAATAATAACAAATTATTACAACGTGCCACTGAGACTTCCGCGCATCGCTTAGCCTTAGTCAAATACTTTCATGAATAGGCCTACATTTGCATTAGTTTGGCTCTAGATTGTCCTGGCCGAATAGACACAATCATATTAACGTGGCCGAAGAGAGACTAACATTAACGTGGCCGAAGAGAGACTAACATTAACGTAACTGGCTCAAAATGTAACAAAATGTGGGGCGCGGTGGTGTAGTGGTGGCATCGTTGCCTTGAAGCCGGAAGGTTCGAGGTTCGAATCCACCTGAAGTCGCCGCGTAGGGACCTTGGGCAAGTCCTTCACTCGCATTTGCTCAGCGCTTCGGCATGAAACTCCGATGCAGTGTCCGCTCTGCAGTCGGGAGCGCCTCTGAGTAGAAAGAGCTTGAAGGGGCGCTATAACAAGTGCACATACAAACAAAAACACGCCATGTAACAACAGGTAGCAATTCGAGAGGCTGGCCTGCATCAACAATTCGAGAAATTATCTAGGCAGCGACGTCTTTACGTGATACGTGTCATTTTTAAAAAAGGTCACAACAGGCGCAAGGATCAAAATGCAGGGTAACTTTAAATTGAGGCACAGGTCCTTTTCTATGGTCGAGCGTTTTGACAAAATTTCCAAACGACATACAACGTGTGCAACACCATTAATTTAACTGGTATCTTTACTACATGCTGGATGTTGCGATATATGAAACTAACTCACCTACTAACCTAAGCAACTGGCCTACCAGAAAGAACCAGCTGGTGAACATTATCGGTGCAATAAAAGTTGCTCCCATTATTGAATATCGATTGGGATAATGTGAATTTGACCGAATTCGGGCAATGCTTTTGTGTAATGTAGATTATGGACCATGGATGAATCTGAACAAATATTGGAAAGGGAGAACTGACACCCATGATGCACCTTTTTCAATTTTCATGAACGTCGGTGAGTACGTAACGTATAGTCAACAGTCTTCAGTTCTCATTCCCAATCGTTAGGCTACGTGGTCGGTTGATTGAGATAGACGATATCTAAGGTGCAGGCACCAATGATAATATCACAGGCAGCTACAACTGAATAAAACAGCCCTTCATTCACAAACATTTTTAATAATTCTTATGGTTTTATAATCTGACATTTAACCGCATGAAAATAAAAAATTATTAAAAATTTAAATAATAATTTTAAAATATACACGGTGTCCCGATGAAAAGAAGAACCCGACACAAAGTATCATATTTCGGCCACAACTTTTCGGATTTGTCTGAAAGTTTAAGCGCAGCAACATTGACCATATTACTACCAACTCCTGAGGCCGATTAGAAATATGCGTGAGTTTGTCAAGTTTATGAGGGCCATCTTTTAGGCACTTTTGGCCCTCGGGCCACGGGTTAAAACAACCTCCATTTGTAATGCATCTTTCATTAATACCGCTTCTATTTCAGCTATGAAAATACCCTGATACAGCTTCTATATCTAAAGCGTTATTTTCATCCATTCAGCTTCATTTCATATATAAAAATATCCATGCAGAGCCTTCATCCAGCTTCCATTTCACATGCGTCTTTTCATTAATCCAGCTTCTATTTCATATATAAAAATTCGCTAATCCTGCTTTCATTTCATCCATACCACTTTGTCCGTACCATTTTGTCCATACCATTTTGTCCGTACCATTTTGTCCGTACCATCTTGTCCGCTACCATTTTGTCCGGTCACCCCATACGGAAAATAATTCATCTACGACATAATAATAGGAGCAGTCTGTTCCCCCCACCATCGCTCACACACGGGTAGTTTTGTTTCTGCATGCTTCTCGCTTGTCTTTCTCTCCATCTCTTAAATCACTCGTCGTACTAAGCATAGATTGAGTATTCGCATATTACGAATATTAAGATTTTCAAATATTCACGAATATTTACGAATATTTAAACCTAAGATCATGAATACTCGATCTATGGTACTAAATAGCTGTACATGTCTCAGTACCAAAGTTCATGTCCAAATTAGAGACTGAAGATTTACCCCTGGGTTTCAACGTTCAGCGGGTCGAGTACGGGTTTGGTACGAATTTCACGGGTTCAGCCGGATACGGATAGAGTCATTACGGGTACGGGTACCGGTATACCCGGTTTAATCCGCACCAAAGTACTAAACCAGTGTTATGCTATATATAAATATCTTATTGATGCATATACAATTATACATGTAGGCCTTATGCATGCCGCACATGGTATTGGCCAAAAACGGTCCCCCCAACCGGCACGCACCTCTGTGGCAGCTTTTTGCACGGACTTTCGCAAAACCTTAAAAACGGCTCTTGGTTGGCTATACAAAAGGCTGGCCTTTTGCATGGGCATTCGGCCTTGGGCGTTGCCCTGCCAAGGGGCTGTTAGAATTTCTGCCTTGTCGAAAATTGCCATAAATCAACCTCTGCAATAAAGCTGCAAGAATATAAGCGTTGCTGGGAAAAAATTTATTTTGGTAATAAATTCAGCCCTTGCGCTGTTTTTCCATATGACTGCCTCGGTGCACTGACTATGGCCTGGTTAAAATGTTTTAAGCCGACTCAACTCACATTATAATCCTAGCACGTCAAACATTTGTCGTGTGGTGGACCTTTCTTTTGGGAGGCCACAGTGCCGGTGTCGCGTGACAGAGTCTCCCCCCTAAAAGTCTCCCCCCGGAGACTTTATTTCGAAACAGATTCTCCCCCCGGAGGATCTGTTCCAGAATAAATTCGCCCCCGGAGAGTATATTCTGAAATAAAGTCTCCGTGGGGGAGAGAATATTTCCGCCGTCCACGAAACAAAGTCTCCCCCGTTCAGCGTAAAATTGGCTACAGTTGCATCAACTTTAGAGATGAGCAGGCTAAACGGTTAGTTTACGTTGGCAGATTATATAACAAGAAAACATATAATACTTTTACTTCAGAAAATTTCTTCCAATACAGAGTTTCAGCCAGGGGGAGACTCTGTTTCGGGGGGAGACTATGTATCGGGGGGAGACTTTATTTCGTGACACCGGCGCTAGGATACCTGAGGCCCCCCCCCAAAAAAAACAACTTGAGGCCCCCCCATACCTTGAGCTGTCATCTCAGCAAAATTTCTCACAATATAAGTGCTGAAAGACATGGTGTAGCCGAAGACTTCAATAAATGTTCCATCCCAATTGTTAATTTTTTGGAATTTCCATGCTGTAATGGTAGAAATTTTAAGCTGTCATCTTCACAAAAATAGCTCTTTTTCATTGCTGTTAGTCGTGGTTTAGGACTTTAGAGTGTCCCTCTCCATTGTTTAAATTTATCCGATTTGCCAACTGTATTGGTAGCATTTATAGGCTGTCATCTGAACAAAATTGATCATTATTGATAGGCAGTGGATGATACTTATGAAATATTTCTGAAATATTGGGGATACAAGGATTCCGTCCCAACCACAAATTGTGGGGCCGTTCCCCCTGTCCACACTCCGTCTCCTCTTTGGTTGAAGAACAATGCTCTATTGGTTTGAGTAATATTATTTTGTATGCTTTGCGTTAAAACATAATTCGGTGCGTGGTTTCAGGATTGAACAGTTATGAAAGGTATAATTACCAGCTACATTTCAGCTGTCAATTCACTTTATAACGCGAGATGTCAACATTTTAACATCCACGCGATAAGCGATTCAAAACCCATTCACGTTGTTCGCCTCCATTACGGCTAGCAGAGTCCTACAGCCAAAGGCATGACGGCGTGATATTAACTTACATCGAAAATATTTGTGTTCCATCGAAAATATTTGTGTCCGTCGAAAATATTTGCGATGATTATTCTGGGTTTATTTCTTCTGATCCACCCGAGAAAAACATAAAGATCGCGATCCAAAAATATTTCCATATTTTAAATTTCGCTGTTATAAAAACGAATCATTAGGGCGGTATCTCGTCTAGTGCATGTCGAATGTTAGCGTTTGTAATCACGTAAGTTAGTCTTTCTAGAATCATTAAAACTATGAAAACGTAATCTCAATTGTCTGTCATGTCGTCACTCATTGCCCCATCATTTCTTAGTTAGTTTATTATTATTAGTGGTGAGTCTTAGCATGCAGACTCATAGTTCTGGAAAAAAAACTCACACATTGGCTGCATACAGAAGAATTTGCAGTGAATGCATGAGTGGATACAGATTCAGGGCCTGTTATTATTCTTATAAAGTTTCTAAGGCCTAGATGTAGCCTATCCTTTCAGACGATAGGTCTAGGCTATAACAACTTCTTGGCCATCTACTTTTTTCTACTTTCGCCTGGCGCTTGCTCTGACGGACTGAGGTAGAAATGGAAGTAAGCTTAGACATTAAGACAGATAAATGAAAATAGGTCTAATATAGCAGCGCGTGAATGTTACTATGTTGCTGTGAGACGAAGAGGATAAGACAAACAGGCGGACTGAGCCAGCCTTTCAGCTACACATGCAGACTATCCGATTTACCGACATGACTTATGTCCGTGCATGTTCAAATTTCCTCAAAATTCTTATTGTATCCCATAATATTACATACACTCTTTATGTGATCTGCAGTCAAAATCACAATCCCCAGAATCAGAAAGATATGTCATAATACTAGAATCCCATGCACGCACATTCTCATGCATGAATGACGATAGAGTTTGTAGTATGTGTGCGTGTATGTATGTATGTACATTGTATGTATGTATGTATGTATGTATGTATGTACGAATGTGTGTATGTATGTATGTATGTATGTATGTATGTATGTATGTATGTATGTATGTATGTATGTGTGTATGTATGTATGGGAGTATGTATGTATGTACACTGTATGTATGTATGTATGTATGTATGTATGTATGTATGTATGTATGTATGTATGTATGTATGTATGTATGTATGTATGTATGTATGCATGCATGCACTCATGTATGTATGTATGTATGTATGTATGTATGTATTAGGGTGATTCACGTCACAATGGGCAAAAGAAATATTTTTGAAATTTTGGCTGACATAGTAGATAATTTTGTTACTTTGATCTTACTCAACACTGCAACCAAATTTTACTGTAATCTATTAACGTTTACTGGGTGCTCAATGCCCCTGAAATATTGCATGTGTCATACACGAAGAAAGCAACGCACCTGCCATTGACGAGACCTAGAATACAGCAATTCTTATTAGATTAAACTACAATCCTGTGAGTAAGAATTATGTACATAGTCAAAAACCATACATAAACAATCAAGTCTTACTTTGTTTATTATAAAGAAACCTGCTGAATTTTTATATATAGGCCCTATCCTGATCTTCGGCATCACTGTTATAAAGAAAGAATATGTTTCCATATTTCTATGAAACGTGCAACTGCATATTTCTTCAGCTGCCTATGCATTGTTCTTGGCAGTGAGAGAAAGATAGCTAAATGCATGTTCATACAGTCATACACTATTCTTAAATCAAAGTTTTTAACATTTTCATTCCATGAGTGTTTTTTGTCAAAATGCCATTTTTCTGAATTAAGTGGAAGAATCCTTTTCCACAAAGGGCAAAAAGCTGAAAAAAAAGAACTTCAGTTAATTGGGAAACCAGAAGTTACCATTTCTATATTAATGTATTGCCTACAAGAGGCCAAACACTACAGACCTTTCTACTTTTTCATCATTGCAATTTTTGAAGAAGGCTGTGTAAAAGAGCTTGAAAATCAAGTCAATCTGAATTTTAAATAAGGCAAGAATACCTGAAGCAGTTCAGTCTAATAAAATGTCAAAGGAAAGAGTTTAGAGATAAAGATAACAGAAGCAACGACTCTTGAAAAAAAAGTGAGAAGTGTTTTTTGAAAGTACATGTACATCTCGTTTTTTATATTGCATTTAGCAAGCTGGGCATGTTATCAAAATTGAAAGTAAAAGCAGTTTTGCAGCAGATCAGCAAGAATCACAAAAAAATGAGCATGACCGTTGAGGAGAGAGTTGCGGAGCAAAAGATGTGACAATAAAAGCCAGGTATAAGATAAAAATGATAAGAAAATCAGCTAAAGGATCTTTTTCGAGTAACCAGGCAACTAGAGACTACAAGAGCAGTGACTTGAATGATGACGAAGAGGATAGTGACGAAGACGATGACGATGGAGAACACTGATAATTATTATGATTATGATGTCAAGATCTCAATTTACCACAAAATCATTCGAATAAGCCACACTTCCTGAAGGTTAACAGGACGATACAGCAGTGAAAAATCATTCATTCTTGCAGGATCTGCATTGGATCATATAAACTTGTGAGACAGGAAGTTCACTATCTTGGCAGTTACCAAAGCAATTTAAGCAAATTGTTAAAATGCAGACGAAAGCTCTTATCAGTTTCAACTGATAATCGCATGCCATCAATTGTCATCAAGAGAAGAATGTGATGGAATTGTACCTACTGGTTCAAGAAGAGACTGCTGGTGATGGAGTGTATCATTTCAAGCAAAAAAGTGCATCTGGTCGCATGAAGGACAAAAGTCAACTATTGTTTCAAGACTTATAGTTTCAGAGATCAATTTCAATTGACAATTTCCACTAAATTTCATGTGTTTTCAAGTCCAACATGTATAAACGTGAGAGCATGCATGGATAGCTGGTCCGGTGGTATGATGGTATCTGAGTTAATGACTTGCAGTTGTACAAGGCTACAAGTCGATCAGGCAGCAAAGGATTCCTGTTGAATTGTGGACTTTTCTAAGTTATTTTGTAATAGTAAATGAATAACTGAGTTCTTATCTCCACTTTGAGTTACCAAAAAACTCAATGATTTGTAATATTCAACTTCATTTAGTGTGTGCTATATCACATTGCCATTATCTCAATTTGTAACTTTGAATATAACTATATGTAAACTTTGTGCTCATTGAGCACAGCCTAAAATGCATTTGATTTTGAAATTTCTTGTACATAACTTATTATGCACCCAAAAGGAACAAAATTAGCAACTATGCTCATTAAAATTCAATTTTTTTTCTGAATCACCCTAGTATATATGTACGTATGTTTGTATGTATGTATGTATGTATGCATGTATGTATGTTTGTAGGTATGTATGTATGTATGCATGTATGTATGTATGTATGTATGTATGTATGTATGTATGTATGTATGTATGTATGTATGTATGTATATATGTTTGTATGTATGTGTGTATGTATGTATGTATGTATGTATGTATGTATGTATGTATGTATGTATGTATGTATGTATGTATGACACCCACTGTTTTTAACGATCCAAAAACGGAACGCAACAGAAAGTAGCATAAATCAATTTTTTTCAGTCACATTTCAAATAATTGTCATCAAATGAACTTTATATTGCCAGACAATTATTACACTATGTAACACGATTTTTGTTCCTGGGCAATGAGTGTAATTTCCTGGTTATTTGTGCTTCAAAAGTATAGGAAATGGTTGTTATTCTGTTTAAAATTTGCTTTTTGTGAACTGGAGAATGATATTTAAAAGAAAAAACCTATTTCCACAGCCAACGAGCGAATTTTTTTGTTTTTTTCACGTAAAGGCAGAATAAAACTATATAGGTCACAAGAAACCACAAAATGACTCTAAAGCAACATGTATCAATACTGGAATGATACAAAAATTGACCACCCGAAATTTAGAAATGCGTAGTTTTTCGAGATTTACAGTTATACTGTAAATCACTTTCACGAATCAGCTCCCATCATGGTCTCATTGTACTGTCCTTGGTAGCGACGTTCAAAGTCTAGTATATCCTGGTGAAAGCGCTCGCCTTGCTCCTCCGAGTATGCTCCCATGTTCTTCTTGAAGTTATCAAGGTGAGCATCAAGGATATGAACTTTCAGGGACATCCTGCATCCCATTTACTGTAGTTCTTCACCAGAGTCTCAACCAGCTCTACATAGTTTTCGGCTTTGTTATTGCCCAGGAAGCCTCTAAAGAACGCTACAAAGCTATTCCAAGCCGCTTTCTCACTCCTAGAAAGCATCTTGTAGAAATCCTTACACTCCATGATTCTCTTTATCTGTGAGCCGATGAATATACCAGCTTTGACCTTTGCCTCAGACAGCTTAGGGAAGAAACGTTGAAGGTATTTGAAAGCTGCCGATTTCTTATCCAGACCCGTGACAAATTGCTTCATTAGGCCCAATTTAATATGCAGTGGTGGCATTAGGCCCAATTTAATATGCAGTGGTGGCATCGGCACTTTCCCAGGATCCATCAGTGGCTCCCACTTGACATTTTTGCTACCCACATTGAACTCGGTCCGCTAGGGCCAGTCCCACTTGTGGTAGTGCGCCTTTTGTCTCTGCTGTCCCAAAGGCAAAGGTAGCAAGGAAACTTTGTCCGAATCTTTGCAGGCCCATCAGGATTGATACCATTTTGAAGTCTCCTATGACATCCCAGCCGTACTCATCGAACTTCAAGGCGTCTAACAAGTTTTTCACGCTGTTGTAATCCTCTTTGAAGTGTACCAGAGGAAGTGACGGATACTTGTTCCCATTATGTAATGGGCCTGTATGGCGTCGCAATTTCAAACTCCGTGCCCCAGTCAAGGACGCAACTTTCCTCCAGAAAGTGGTGGTGACTATTTGTCTGCTCATTAAATTTTCCTTCCCCTCTCTCTATCCTCGCCTTCCGCTATGATGAGCTTCCCTCCCCCAAATTGAATTTAGTATACCATGTCCGCCACTTTCGGTCACTCGCAAAGTCATGGGCGCCCGCAGAAATTTTTGCAGGGGGGGCAAAAATTTTACGATAGTCACGGTTAAATTTTTTAGTAGCAAGAGCTTGAAAAATGCAAAGCTGGAAATTAGGAATACGGGTATTATTCAAAAAGGTTTCTTATGTAAATTTCTGTTTCATGTTGTGTATAATTTTTAATACGAATAGTTTTCTTAGAAATTTGTTAAAAATCAAAAGTAGTTGTTAAAAAGTAGTTTCCTAAAGGTACGCTATATAAGTCCATAGGATGAACGAATGAATAAATGAACAAAAAATAGGTGTCAGTTTTCAAGGGGCAAGTGCTCCTCTAGCTGCTTCTAAAGCGCCACTCGAAAGCCAATCGCAGGGCACCAGCTTTTTCATATGTGCTGCATCGAGCCAGAAGCCTATTCAAAAGAGTAGTCAGAAAGAGGCAATAGTCTGGTATATAGCCAGAGGGCCAGACTCCAGAGTAACTGTAGATGCGGTTGTCGTTTAGGAAGGTGGAGGATCCGAGGATCAGATGATCCGAGGATCAGGCCTGCTGAGTGTGGGTATCAATTCTTTTGAACAGATCCCTTTGTCAGTTTTGGGTGTAAAATCCTCAGGCGTGATAACCAGAGCCCTTATCCAAGTTTATCTACAGTTTGATCTCTCAGGATTCTGTATTGGCAGCTTGCAAAATGAACAAAATGGAGCCTGGCTTATAGCAGACTTGGTTTATATAATTACAATTCTGGTGAATAAGCAGATCTCCCTGATGTATTTTCAGTGTACTCTGAGAAATTTTCAATTTTTTGCATTAGTATTTAATTATTTGCAGTTGTGATTATTTGCACTACGGCTGGATTCCACTCAAGTAGGCCATTATAGATAGGCCTGCTGTTTGCAAGAACGCCCGCAGGAGGGTTGAAAGCCAATGGTCATTGTTGCAGTTTTTAGAAGGAGCTTGAACATACAAGGCAGAAAGTTATAACAGCATGTTTATTTCTATAGAGATCTCTAAATGTAGATTTCTGACTTTCACTGTCTGTATCATTCGGATCATTGGTGCATTAGTGTAAAGAAATTTGTTAAAAACCCAAAAGTAGTAGTTAAAAACATAGGTGCCAATTTTCCAGGGGGGCAAGTGCCCCTTGCCCTATGTGCGGGCGCCCATGACTACTATTAAGCTAATACCAGTAGTGCTAAAGATGTGACAATTGCCAATCGCCAATATCCAAAGCAATTGAATGATAAACTGGAAAATTCTGTCAAATAGCGCACAGTAGGCCTATATTGTTATACAGGTCTATCAAGCAGGTCCATTCACTTTGATGCAATGTTTCTTTCTATTAATTCTTCACCCTCCCTATTTCTTTATCTATTTCCTCCTCTGCGTCTTGATTTTGAGAATGAATAGCCTAAGTGGAAGACAGCCAAAAGCTTTCATGCTAAAAAATAGGCCTATTATTTGCCAGACCAAAAAGTTTTGGTGAATTTCACCACCACTTTTAAAAGTGGTGGTGACTAGACACCACCGTCACAATAGAAAGTTACGCCTTTGGCCCCAATAAAGATTCGATAAAAGTTTTCACAAGAATGTTGCTTAAAACATGTACTAACAAACTCAACCATCAGTAGGCCTACTAAGTAGCTATATAGGCCTACTGTCAATTGTAGGCAATTGATGTAGGCAAATACAGCGTTCCGCCAGCATGTTGCTGATTGCAAAATAAACGTATTCCCTAAACATGTCCATAGGCCTAATTATGTTCATATACCACCGAGTATGCCTATTAGAAAGAGCCGAGTGGGTGTGCCGAGAAAGCGATGTTAACAAAACAGTCGCTGAACACAAAGCAAATAATGGTTCACTGACAGTGAACCTGAACAAGTAGTCAAAACTGTAGCATGATAAATAGCCTATCTATGGCCTTGTCTCGACCTGACGTCATTAAAACATATTTAAAGTCACGAGTTACAGGCATAAAATGTGTCGCCCTTTCGAGTGGGCCCCTGGCAGAGCAGAAATTTAATTATATCTGCGTCTGCAACAACCGGCCGGACCGGTTCGGCAACTTCTACCTGTTTTCTGTTGGTCATAGGCCTACCCGATGACATAATTATGGGCTATATAAGGAGCTTTGGAACGGCAGGTGAGCGTCAGACGTCTGCAGAAAAAAACTGATGTGAATTTGAAAGATAGCTTGCTCCTGACTACATTGCAGCGAAAGAATGCAAGTCGTTCTCGTGTTGGTTGCTCTGTTGGCGTGTGGACACATCGATTCGTCGACCGCAGGTAGGGTGGGAGCATAACGTCTAGTGTGGGAAGACTGAATATCTTTGCAGTTGGCGACTTTTGGGGGAATTTGATAACTGCCCATGACAGCAGACGCCATTACGAATTATAAGAAGTTGAAACGTGATCAATAATTTCTTGTTTAGGTGGAAGACAGTAAATAAAAGTTTGTTTTTCGTGTCTGTTTTCTAATTCTCGCATGCAATTCATTCAGCTTTAGGCTAACTGATTTCATGTTTAAGGGATCGGTATGAGGCTTATGTCATTATTTAGCTAAATAAGTGCACAACAGAAATATGGCTTAAAATTATCGCTTCAGTTTAACAAAGAACCGACAAAATCAGTAGCTTAATAGGCCTAACAGACCGCTGTGGATGGGGCAGAAGGCCTCGGACGCTGCGTGGGAAAAGCGCCGCGCAGGGCGTTTTCCCCATTTAAGATGGAAACGCCAATTTCATCAATAAATTCTGTTAATTTCATACAATTTTTAATGTTACATAAAATATAGGTATATTCATATCATTGTCCTTGCTTTGTGCAATGTTATGTAGGCTAAAAGAATGTTTGGCAAACCTGGTAATGGCGGTCCCAAATTATATCATTAAGGAAAGCGAGATTTCGTGAAAGCTATAAACTTGACGCGTGGTAATAGTGCGGACTATTGGATTGGCGCTTGTTTTTTTTATCCGACCACCAAAACTTATAAATTCAATGAAAAATATTTCCTGTTGAAATAGAAGCGGGATTTATCGCGTGAGGGTCGGTTAGAGCTCAGGTTAGGCGTCGTGAGGGTCGGTTAGGGTTAGTTTTAGGGTTAGTGCAGTCATTCTGCTGAAATTGAAGCTGGATTGATGAACAATAATTTTCAATGAAAAATTGATGAAAACTATTTCCTGAGGAAATAGAAGCGGGATTTATAGAACCAATTCTTGCCTAAACAGAAGCTGGATCGATTAAAAGGATTCTCGGCAAACTAGAAGTTGGATTTATTAATCCTTTACGCGTTTGCCCCGAGTAGGCCTATATTCGCTGAAAACGGGCTTAAAATTTAAAAATGAACAGGTAAAAGGTTAAAGATAACGCTGCAACGTTAATTCTTGGTGTCTTGGTGGTCGGATAAAAAAACAAGTAGGCCTACCCTGTGGAGATATAGTCACAAGTTGCACGTGTTCGGAGAATATTTGAAGTTGCTGAGTAAAAACTATGACATATGACGTGTTACATTGTCAAATTAATAACAACATCAGCGTTGCCACTCTAAAAAATGAAAAAACCCAAGTTGGAGGCTCGAAAAAACCCAAGAAAACCCAAGTTTAGCAAATCTTTCGAAAATGTCAAGAATTTCCCGTCCGAAAACTCTTTTTTCAGTCATCCGGCACAAATCTGTCGAAAAATATCCAAAATTTCCAGTCCGAAATTTCTGATGACTTTTTTCTGATGACTTTTTTTAGTCATCCGCCACAAATCTTTTGAAAAATGTCAAAAATTTCCCGAAAATGCCCAAAATTTACCGAAAAAGGTCCAAAATGCACCGAAAATGTCCAAAATATCCCGTTTTCTCCCGTCAAAAATAACCCAAGCAAAAAACCCAAGATCCTCCAGAAAAAACCCCATTTCCCAAGTTCGAATCTAAAAACCCAAGATCTTGTGAAAAAACCCAAGGAGTGGCAACGCTGGACAACATGGTCTTCACATTCATTTTCTATGTCAACACAATACTATGTATCGATTTCCTTAATGCTATAATTTGGGACCGCCATTACCAGGTTTGCCGAATGTTTCTATGGTATATAATTGAATTTGAAGATGGTGCGCAATTACAAATGCAAAACACAGCGTGCGACCTATGGTTCAACTTCAGTGGCGGCGCTACGCCAGGGCATGGCAGGGCAAATTCCCTGGTGAAAATACTTTGCCCTGGTCGTTGCCCTGCCTTTTACCCTGCCAGTATTTGTTCGGGTATGATTTTTTCTTACTATTCACGACCGTCCGTCCTCTGATAGGCGTAACTTTCTATTGTGACGGTGGTGTCCAGTCACCACCACTTTTAAAAGTGGTGGTGAAATTCACCAAAACTTTTTGGTCTTTCAAAAAATTGTTTTTTTAGCATCAATGCATTGGCTGTCTTCCGATTAGGCTATTCGTTCTCAAAATCAAGAGGCAGAGTAGGAAATAGGTATAGAAATTGAGATGAGGGAGAATTATAGAAAGAAATATCGTATCAAAGTTGATAGTCTACTTGATAGGACTGCATATAATAATTATAGGCTATACTGCGCACGATTTGACTGAATTTTCCAGTTTATCATTGGCCGTAACTTCGATCGTTTGATTATTGGCGAATGGCAATTGTCACATCGTTAGCACTTCTGGCACTAATCTAATATTATTGTTGCTTCTTGCAGTCTGTACCTATACGCAGCATTGCTTACTTAGCTACTTAGTCCTTCCCGTGCAGGTCTGCACATCGGGCAACGCACTTCCTCCACTCGCCACTGTCCATCGTCAGTTCTTCAGCCTCCCACATATATGACATCTCCACACAGCTCAATTCACCTTTGATGGCGCCTTAAAACCGTTCTTTCGTGGTCGTCCTCTCTTGCTTCTACTTCCAGCATTCCAGGACATCACCTGCTTGGCTCTTCGATTCTCGTCCACGCGAACAATGTGCCACATCTACCTTAGTCTTCTCTTTCTAATGGTGTTTTCCGTATCCTCTTATCCCGTCTTCTCTCTTACGACTTTGTTTGTTAACTTGTCCAGCCACGATACATGTAGAATCCTTCTCAGCTGCCTCCAGTATTTTCCTGGTTGTTACCGTCAAGGGCCACGTCTCAGATCTCCACGTATACGCTACAGCACTGTGCTCACAACTAGTGCCTGTTGCATTGGGTTTTTTTCCCGGGTGGGTTAATTGCAAGACCACCGCGAAGCCCTCCTCCTTTATCCTGGCTTGAGACAGGCTCAGGCTAACATGAGATATCCGGAGGCGGAAAATTTGTTGTCACTAACCTACAGTAACCGACCTCGGTATACCCTACATAGGCCCTATATAAGTCCCACAGACGACTTCTTAACGGAAGCATATATAGGCTAATAGCCTCCACCTCGAGCGGGTGGTGGTAAATTTTCCCACCCCACAGTTCCAAACAGATTTACAGCCCTGACCTTTCTTTAAGTTTGGTTTTTAATTGGACGACGTGTAGTCCATTTTGTTGTAGGTTGGACTTGACATTATGAAATCGAGTTTCTGTAAAAGTTCATAATTATTATCAAATTCATAACAGAAAAATTAAAACATGACTCTAGCGGCTTGTAGCTTACTGTTCGAGTGCGACTTTGAGAGTGACCGAAAGTGGCGGACAGAGTAAACTCATTTCGATTTGGGGAGGGAGAGTTCATCATAGCGGAAGGCGAGGGTAAAGAGAAGGGAAGGAAAATTTAGTGAGCAGACAGATAGTCACCACCATTTTCTTGGGGAAAGTTACACCCTTGCGTCCTCTCCATGGCATGGCAAAAATTCTTGCAAGGCAATAGTTCTGAGAGGGCAAAATTTTGGCAGGGCAAAAGTTCTGAGAGAGAAATATTCTGGCAGGGGAAATTCTGCAGGGCAAAATTTCTGAGAGGGCAAAACTTTGGCAGGGCAAAAGTTCTGGCTGGGTTAAATTCTGGCAGGTCAAAGGTTCTGCCAGGGAAAAATTGTGGCCATGCAAAGTTTCTGCTAGGGCAAAATTCTGGCAGGGAACAGTTCTTGCAGGGAAAATTCTGGCAGGGCAAAACGCTGTCATGACAAAAGTTCTGGCAGGGCAAAATTATGTGGCTGTCTATCCACATTACCGTATACAACTAACAGTATAGGCCTAACTATTGCTTTATCATTTTTCAAATGAAGCAAAAGCAGTTGCGTAGACCATAGACCTAGGCTATATAGGCCTATGCCTGACTCAGTTACTTTATTTGCTGAACTTTTTGCTTTCGAAATGCTACTCGAAAGAGAATTTGCAATGCTTCACTAAGTAACTGAGATTAGTCTATAAGATTTGCATCAAAATGTCAAAATGGTCGGATTAATGGTCTCGCCCATCTGGTTCTCTGACCAGCCAACCCTAATAGTGTAGGGCAAGTGATTTACAGAGTTGCCACTGAGGTTTGAGAAATAAACCCTGATATCGTTGTGAAAAAACCCAAGTAAAGCCCAAACTATTCATATAAGCGATTTTAGACCCCCTTGTTCAAGTTGGACTTCGCTTGTTCGGATGAAGGTTAATAAAAAATGTTCGTCAAATGAGTCGAATCAAATGTAGTTGCAACTTTTAACTTTCGAAAAAATGTCAATATTATTGTCAAAGTTGTCAGAGACTGGGCATCTATAGCGACAATAAGCTGAAGCGATATATGTCGTGTGCGCATGCGCACAGGGTCGGTCGAGCCTACAAGAATTGTTAACACACAGAACACGTGGCTTAAGTTTTCGAAGCTTTAAAGTTGTCGAAGTTTCCGGCCAAATTTTCTCAATAAGCTTACATGACTGTACATCAGCAATCCAACTTTTAGACCACCTACATGTAGAACATTAGTTCACAATTACTCTGCAACAACTAGACCACGTCTGGAACCGGGGTTCTCAACCTTTTTTCGCGCTTGACACCTAAACGTGAAACCAAATTTCGCGACACACCATGCAACCATCATGTGAATATCGCAAAAAATTAAATTAGGCCTAAGCCAGCTTAGCCTATAAGCTTATATTTTAAATTGTCACAAATTTTAATGAATGACCGACAGGGCAGCCGCTTTGCAGCCTGGGTGACAGAGAGGGAAAGGAGAGAAGGGACTTACTTGGCTACGCTCCCTCCCCTGTTCCCCGCGACACATGCTTCTATCTATTTATTCAAAATTAATATCCGCTGTACGCGCCCATGCGGCCAATTAAATGCGTGGCATTTCCTTAACAAACCATTCAACGATAGGCGGAGAAGACCGTGGTCCAGGGTGGGCAAATCCCCCCCCAATTTCAGGCAAGTCTGTTTTTCGGGCAAATTGGCCCGGAAAAATATTAAACACACTTTACTTGAAGTTCAACGCTCATTATCACACCACATCATCTCCCAGTTCCAAATTGTCCGAATCGAATTAGATAGGCATACTATGCCAATAGGTCATAGCCACCATGGATAAGGATAGTAGAATTCCGCAGAAAAAGTTCTGAATTCACAGCGGTAGGCCTATTTAAAAAATTGGCGAAAATCCTAACATATTCAGGAGCCGAAGTTTGCCCGAAAATCGCGGCAATTCGTAATTGAGACTTTTAGCAGACTCAAGCAGAGTCGATGAGATAAATTCTTGGACTCTAGGAAGAGCTCTCACTTGCCCCTAAATTATCTTAATGCTATGCCTATAATTTTATGAGAATTGTTACGGAACTGGGTTGATCTTTCAGGCCCTTTCCGAACGAGGCTCAGGGCCGACTATTTTACCAGGATGGCCCACCCTAAAGCCTTGACATAGCCCACAGGATCCGGCTCGCACGGTCTGTCCGAGTCTTTAATTGCAGAAAGAAAAGACAACTTCACTTTACTTTCCAATTGTAATCGAGGATCTTCGACAAAGTTCAACAAAAATGTGGAGTTCTTTCTCCGGTGTAAAAATTGTATATATGGATACAACCTGTCAAACAGTTAGCGCGTCCAGACAGCAAACTGTTCAGAGTCACCAGACCTGACGTCCGAGGGGGGGTACGATGATGAGGACGACGACGATGACGAGGCTGACTGCGAAGCCACTAGCTGAGCGGCTACCCGACGACGTTGAAGACGCTACTGCAACAGGCGTCGACGAACCACGGGCGGTGGTGCCCGACGAGGAGACGAGGGGTGGTACGATGACGAGGATGACGACGACGAAGCGGAGCCACTGACGATGCGGCTACCCGACGACGTTGAAGACGGTGCTGACGTTCATAGCAACGAACCACGGGCTGTGGTGCCCGACTAGGCGACGGGGGGTACGATGACGAGGACGACGACGACGCTGACGCTGAAGACGGAGCCACTAGCAGAGCGGCTACCCGACGACGTTGAAGAAGAACGTTTCCCTCTGTCGTTCTCCTGCGTGCGTCCTTCACTGCTTCCGAGCTCACGTCAGAGCTAGAACTGGACTGGAGACACCGACGGCGCTGCTGAATACACCGACGCCCCACGAAGACGCCGACGGCAACGAGGAACCTCTTCTCGACTCGATGCGGCTGACTTCGGACTAACTGCACAACTCCGGCGTCGAACTGCAGACCCTGCGTCGTTCTCCAAGTCCCTTCTCCGACTGTGTTGACTGAGCCTCCCGACGACTGCTTGACGACGTTCCTCTCGGGGCCTCAGCGTAGCTGTCCTTTGAGCTGTTTCCAAGCCGTAAGCTGTCGTCCGAGCTATCCCAAGCTGTTGACTGTGTCTGTACTCCTTCTTTTATAGGCTGGCAGCAAGGCGGGATGAATGAATAAGCAAGTGTGGCAAGCCAAGGTGTGGCAGGCCGAAATGAATAAGCAAGTGTGGCAGGCCGAGGTGTGGCAGGCCGAGATGAATAAGCAAGTGTGGCAGGCCGAGATGTGGCAGGCCGAAATGAATAAGCAAGTGTGGCAGGCCGAGATGTGGCAAGCCGAAATGAGTAAATGAGTGCGAGGCAAGCCGAGTGTGGCAGGCCGGAATGCGTGGCAGGTCAAGTGAGGCAGGCCGAGTGAGTAAACAAGAGTGTAGCAGGCCAAGTGTTGCAGCGGGGGCACAGCGCGGCAAACGTGGCAGCGTGGCAAGGCGTGGCAGACCGTGGCAACGCGTGGCAAAGCGTTGCAGCCAAACGTGGCAAGCGTGGCAGCGTGTGGCAGAACGTGGCAAAGCGTTGCAGACAAACGTGGCAGAACGTGGCAAGCGTGGCAGCGCGTTGCAGACAAACGTGGCAAGCGTAGCAAACGAGGCAGAGCGTGGCAAAGCGCAAATCAACAAAAAAAATCACTATGGCAAAATTGCCACAGAATTTCTAAACTAATTGAAATTATAAAGCATCGGGCACGGCTTACGATATAACTCTGTTTGTTACATGTTTAACGACACTCACATCAGAGATGATTAGTGTCGCCCTCCTCCTTTCTCCAGGCTTGGGACTGGTACTGGCAGAGAACAACCAGTGGCGGAGTTACTTACGATATAATTGTAAAGTGGTCTATTTATAGACTATAGTTGCTCTTAGTTAGGTCTAAACCTCACCCGTTGCCGCCGAGCGAAGCGCTTGACGGGCTGCAAGGTCTGAGACAGGTCGACAAAGGCTAGACAAGTACGACGGAGCACAAGAAAGACGGCATCGCCAAACAAGTGCGGTAGGAGATGCGCTGTGAAACAGGAAGCCAGTGCAGGACGTCACGCACATAAGCAGAGACGGGGGAATATTTGGGAATGCGGCCAATGAGGTTAGCAGCCGAATGAAGAACTCGTTCAAGGCGCCCAATTAGTCCAAGTGGCAGACCCACAAGTACCGAACTGCAGTAATCAATTCTACTAGTGACAAAGGCATGCACAAGAGTCATAATAATAGCACTATGAGAGAGGGATCTTGAGACAACTCTGAGTTGACGAAGCTGGTAGTAGCAACTACGAGTGACCAAATTGATATGCTTTGAGAAATTGAGCTGTTGATCCAAAGTAATTCGAAGATCTCGCACTGTGAGAGAGAACGAGATATCAGGGAAAGTTGCTGTTATTAAGTGCAGGTCAATGGATGCCAATTGCCTGCGAGTACCAAACCAGATGAACTGAGTTTTAGAGGGATTTAGTAGCAAACGATTAGATGCCATCCATGATGAGAGAGCATCAATGGCATTGGACATTAAAGACACAGTGGACAGTGCATCAGCAGCAAAGCAGTGAGCATAAGCTTGCACGTCATCAGCATAGAGTTGGTGCAGGAGACCACATGCAGACAACAAGGAACTAATACCAGTTGTATAAAGGACCCAACACTGAACCCTGTGGCACACCAAAAGGGGCTGAGACCCAAGCCAACCTAGAGGCACCCAAAACCACACAGTTAGTGCGCCCAGATAGAAAAGAGCGAAGCCATTCTAAAGGAGCACCAGTCAAGCCAAAGGAAATAGAGAGACGATGTAGCAAGATAGAATGGTCAACAGCATCAAAAGCGGCACTAACATCAAATAGAGCTAAAAGTGTGACCTGACCACGGTCTATGGCGCCATACAAATCAGACAATAGGCGAACCAAAAGAGTTTCAGTAAAATGATTTCTACGGAAATCTGACTGTTGAGAGGGGAGTAACCCATGCATGTCCAAATATGCAATTAATTGGTTTGCAATAATGCGTTCTAAAATTTTAGATAAAAAAGTAACATTGGCAATTGGTCTGTAGTTGCCTGGATCACTTGGGTCCAGACCGTCTCGTTTCAGAACAGGAAGCAGGATTGATTGTTTCTGAGAAGGTGGAAGATGAGTTTTCTGGATAGACCGGTTGCAGAGCGTAGTGAGGAAGGGCAGAAAGTCGTCTATGAGTTCTTGAATGATAAATGTAGGTGCAACATCCAACTCGCACGTTTTCGGCGCAGATGCTAGGATTAGTTTTCGTAACTCTAGTGGCGCTTTATAAATGATTAAATACGATGCAATACAAACAATATCATGAATTCATTCAGTTGAACACTTGGTTTAAGCTTATTGTCGTTAAATGTCAGGAATATTATACTCTGAAAGGTACACATAAAACAATTTGCAATTTTCCTTCCAGCCTGGGTTCCTAAAAGTAGATGGGGCTCAGTGTATTTGTCCCTCGGGTGTGAGCGCAAACGCTGTATTTGTGGAGAGAAACATGCGTATACAAGTGCAGGACGTCAATTATGTAGGATTTATTTTTCGGGCAGCATTAAAATCTTTGCCCCTCCCCACTGCTGAAATTTTCCCTCTAGGTAAGAGTTAAGCAACGCAATTCAATATGAGGTAATGAAAAAGTAATTATGTGTAGCCTCGTTAAGTTCATTATAATTACCAGGGGCGAAAACCAGAACCATAGGCCTAACTACCAACATTATTGAAACGAAGGATTGCGTTGCCATCCCAACTGCATAAACACAGACCAATAAAGGCACGTGTGAATTAAAATGACGTTGCAACGATCTAATTGAACGTCAGCCAAAATAACGCAAAATAGTTTGATTCCTGGCCAGACACCGAAGCTGTTAGAGGAGTCGTGTGGACGAACGCTCTAAAAAGTTATCCTTCGGTGGCCTTGGGGAATATTTTGTCTAGTTCCGATGTGCATCGAACTGGTATCCTAGTTGGTGGTGATTGTCGTTGAGCTGCGAATTAGCCTACCAGTTGAAATGCTGGGCAGTAGACTATTTATGTCGTGAGAATCGAGTGAAACGAAGAGACTTTGAATTTACGGGTAACCGAAAAATGTATAGGCTATCGCAAATTTGATCAGCCGTTCAGCTACGACGTTGAAATCCGGAAGGAACGCGTTTAAGAAGATTCGATCGGTTCAAACTGCCTCGCTTCTTCTGTTGTAACTCAGGCACAGTGAATTGTAGCGATATCCTTGATCCCACCCATACGTTCTTACCCTGCTATATATATATTGTTGAATGTTAATTACACATGTTAAGTTAGGCAGAGGCCCTAGTTAATGATTAGGTAATAATTTGATTGAGAACTTTCACATTGCTCTGTTTAATTAATTGACCAGTGCTATAACCAGTACTTAGGGGCAAAATGTATATTAAATGGGGGTAAACATTGCGGAATATGACAATGATCAATCACGGCATCAGCCAATGAGATGCGGATGAAAGAGTCGGCTGCCGCGCCTGCGCGTGGAGCATCTTCAGTCGAGGAAAGAGGAACGTAATGGCCGAAGTTGCAACGGTCGCAAGTTGTGGATAATTATTGTCGAATATTATCGTGTGATTTCGTGACAGTCGGAACGATTGGAAGCCGGAGTTACGAACGATTAGTGTCCTAAAGTGTAGACTATATTGAAAGTCGAAGAGCGTAACGAACGGTCGGTAAAACGCTTTACTTACCGGTAAGAGCGTGTATGCGTTGCAGTTTCCAGCGCATACCTTAGATCAACGAAGTTACTTCTCGAGACATTGCGAAGTAATAAATAATCTACAAAGGTTACTTCGGACGGTAAATGAAAGTCGCAATAGTTTGTAAATTCGACATTGAACAGGAACTGTTCAAACTGTAAGCAACGACGGCAAAGATATTCGGCACTTGAGAAGAAGAGTACGACAATTATTATCCGCAACGGAGAAATGAAGTCTACAGCCTGGAGATCCGCCATTGACGAGAATACGATGAAGACTGGCCAGTGGTAATCAACTACAAGAATTCTACGCGGGAGGGTAGATATTAAAGTTATATCCCTTAAAGTCACTTTAATCAGTACTGGTTTAAGTAAGGCTATTTAATAGAAGGTTGTGTTAAAGCAGACATTATCCCAAACCCTTAGCAAGAGGATTTGAGTGCTGTACATGTTGACATATTTTAATATTCATATGCTAATATTATTTTTATATTAAACACTCGACTTGTTGATTTGATGACATATAGGGCAATAACCTACATTGCAGCGAATAGGAATATAGTATGCTAATGAGTAACATGATCTCCGCTCTGAGATCTGGAATATAATTCCACCCAAACAATCGAGCCATAGTGTGGTCTTAGCATTCCGTTACAAAACTGGGGGCTTCGTCCGAGGGATCTAGAACAATTTTAGACTGTAAATCTAAGGGATCTAAGAAGTATTAGATTGCATAGTTTAATTACGATAGAAATTAGTTTGACTCACGTGTGTATAAGCTTCAAGCGCCGTTTGAATATTAATTAGGTGTGACGTAGCTTGTAGTTTGATTATACTGACTGTTATTGGTTGACAAAGAGGTCAGGTCTAAGGTTGAACTGATTCACCGCGAAAATTTAAATAGCGCTTTGGAAAATTTTTCTAGCGCAGAATTGACTATAAGATAACTAATCTTTGACAAATGGCGGCGGAATTTGCAAAGTGGGTTAAGATTGGATCGGAACTTGGTTATTCGGATCAAGGACTTAGAGATTTCGTCAGAGAGAGACAAGAAGAGAGCAAGGCCTTTAAACAAGCAGAATTGCTGGCTGATTATGAAAAAGAGAAATTAATTTCGGAACGAGAAAGGGAACGAAGGCAAGAAGAAATAGCTGACAAGAGACGTCAAGAAGAGATAGCGGACAAAATACGCGAAGAAGAGATAGCTGACAAGAGACGTCAAGAAGAAATAGCTGACAAAAGACGTCAAGAAGAAATAGCTGACAAAATACGCGAAGAAGAGAAACGAGAAGCTGACAAGAGACGTCAAGAAGAAATAGCTGACAAAATACGCGAAGAAGAGAAACGAGAAGCTGACAAGAGACGTCAAGAAGAAATAGCTGACAAACGACGTAATGAGGAATTAGAATTACGAAAGCTAGAGATGGAAGAAAAGAGGAATTCGGAAGAGAGAGAGAGAGAAGCCAATCTGAAGAGGATTGAATTAGACAACCAGAAAACGATTAGACTTAAAGAACTGGAACAAGAAAGACGACAAGGCGATAGAGATGATTGGATTGGAAATGGTTATAGTAGGGAAACCAGTGGACAGAATAATAATGCCAAGAATGTGAAGATGCCAGTATTTAGGGAAGACAGAGATTGTCTTGATGCTTATCTACTACGCTTCGAGAGGACCTGCATGGCATACGAAGTCCCAGAAAGAATGTGGGCATTAACACTAGTGAAATCCTTAGATGGAAAAGCATTACAAGTTTTCGAGAGGTTGGAAGTAGATGAAGCACAAGATTACAAGAAATTAAAAGAGGAACTGTTGAAACGATTCCAGCTCACGGAAAACGGGTATAGAAAGAAGTTTCGCTCTTCTAAACGTGACACAGATGAAACTGTAACTCAGTATGTCGAGAGATTGAGACGATATTTGAGGCAGTGGTTGTCAATGGCTGGATTCAAGAATGATTATAAAGGATTAGAGACACTGGTATTGCGTGATCAGTTCTTAGTGACATGTGATGATGAGATGAGATGCTTTCTCAAAGAGAAGGGAAAGGTGAATCTGGAAACATTGCTAGAACAGGCACAGAATTATGTGGAGGCTAGAGAAATTAGCGAGAGGAAGTGGACACCTAATCACAAGAAAAGGGACACTGAACCGGAAGGTCGTTCCAGAGAATTTACAAGAAATAATAGTGAAAATCGAAGCAGTAGTCTTGGACGGAACAGGAATAGGGAACAAGACAATTTCAAAGATAAAGGGAGGTTCAATAATGAATGGGATTTCAGGAACCGTAAACGGAGTGAAGTTGGTGGAGAAAATCGAAGAGGAGGCTGCTTTCATTGTGGATCTACCTTCCATTATGCATCAAAATGCGATAAGATTGGTCAAGGCGCAAGGTCACATACTGTCGCCACCATGCAGTGTATTGTAGATAGAGAAGAAGTAGATGTGGAGCATGAAGTAACAATATCTTGTTGTGTAGTTGAAGGAGGAGAAGCTATGAGAGCTTATACGAGCATGGTACTTGTAAATGGAAAAAAGGTGAATGCACTAGATGACTCGGGTGCCTCGTGTGTTGCTATTAGAAAAGGTTTGGAGAAACCTTGCCAGTACACAGGACGTAGAATGGTTTGCAGGTTTGCTAATGGGACCAAAGGAAAATATCCAGTAGCTCTAATTGACATCAAGAGTAAAGAATTTGAAGGGAAAGCAGAAGCTTTAGTGATAGAGAACTTGGTCATGGAACTGATAGTAAATCCAGGTCTGTACGAGAAGAAGCCAAAGCAAATCGAGCATATAAATAAAAGTAGAGACGTTGGAGTGAATACAAATGAGAGTGACATCACTAATGGTGGGGGTAGTAAAGAGTTAGTCACTGGTGTCGCTAAGAAGACAGTAAGTAAAAGAGTGACTTTCAAAGAGGATTTTACACAAATTGGAGAGTGGGACATACTTGAGGAAAAGAAAGACGAGAGTACGAACACTGCAACTGGAATCAGTGCAGTAGAGCGGTTGGAGGCGGAGATACCCACGGAAGAAATAGTAGCCGCGTACAATACGCGTGCACATGACGAAGATAATACAGAGAGAAAAGAAAAGCAGTTGAAGGGATCAATATTACCAGACTTAAAAATGAAACCCGAAGAGATTACTGCAATGCAATTGAAAGATGAAACGTTGAACAAGTATTGGGAGTTGGCGAACAGATCAAGAGATAATGAGAAGGGTAAATACCGAGGTAATCCATTGTATGTTATTAAGAAAGGAATGTTATACCGTGAATATAGAGAGGTAATGAGAGATGGAGTGAGGTTGCAATTAATGGTACCGAAAGAACTCAGAGAGAAGGTGATGATAGTGGCACATGAATCATTGTTGTCGGCGCATCAAGGAATAAGGAGAACACAAGAGAAAGTGTTTACAGAATTTTATTGGCCATCGATATCAGGCGATATTAAGAGGTTTGTGATGAGTTGTGATGTGTGTCAAAGAGCGATTAATAAGCAAGGCGTGTCGAAGGCACCACTGGGACACTTACCATTGATTGAAGAACCATTCAGAATGATTTGTATAGATTTGGTTGGACCCATAGAGCCTAGATCAAGTAGGGGCAATCGATATATTCTTACAATAGTGGACATGGCAACGAGATTTCCTGAAGCAATTCCACTCAAAGGAATTACCACTGAAGAAGTGGCGGATAAATTGTTTGAATTTTACTGTCGAATGGGTTTCCCACAAAGAGTCCACACTGATCGTGGAAGTCAGTTCACATCCGAACTTATGGCAGCGGTGAATAGGTTGTTGCTCATTAGGCACACGTTTACCAGTCCATATCATGCCATGGGCAATGGAGTTGTTGAGCGAATGAATGGAACGATCAAAACGGCTCTGAAGAAATTGGTAATAGAACAACCCAAAGAATGGGATCGATATCTCACTCCTTTGCTATTCGCATTGAGAGATAGTGTTCAAGAAGGTCATGGGTTTAGCCCATTTGAATTAGTATATGGAAGGAGTACCAGGGGGCCGATGAAAATATTGAAAGAATTGTGGACCAGAGAAGAGGTGGAAGAAGAAACACGCGATGCATATAGTTATATGCTGGAACTTCAGGAGAGAATTGCGGAGACGTGTAAAATTGCCCAGCAACAAATCGAGAAAACTCAGATTAAGAACGAGATATACTACAATAAGAAGGCCAGATATCGTAAATTAGAGATTGGGGATCGAGTGTTGATACTACTACCACTCAAAACCAACAAATTGATGTTGAAATGGCTAGGACCATACCTAGTGAAAGACAAAGTCGGTGAATATGACTACCGGGTGGAAGTTGCTAGTGGTAAAATAAAGACATACCATATAAATATGATGAAGAGATACAACGAGAGAGAAGGTGGTCAAGTGGAAGATGAAGAAAGGGAAGAGTTACTGGCAACGGTAGTAACTGTAGTGAATGATGGTAATATGGACAGGGAGGAAGAGATGTTGGAGCTGTACAATGGGAAACAAAAAGGAACCTACAGAGATGTACAGATCAATCCAAATCTTACTTTAGAAGCCAAAGGAGAGTTGACAAGGTTGTTGGAAGAATATAGTGATATATTCTCGGATGTGCCTGGAAGAACTGAGTTAGCAGAACACGAGATAAAGTTGACTTGCAATACTCCTGTTCGGTCAAAGGCATATCCAACACCCTATGGACTGCAAAAAGAGATTGATAAGGAGATAGAAGCGATGTTTGAGAGTGGGGTGATAGAGAGATCGAATGCAGCATACGCCGCACCACTTGTAGTGGTGAAGAAGTCGGACGGGACAAATCGCTTATGTTGTAATTACAAGCAACTCAACAAATTGACGATTTTTGATCCGGAACCTATGATGGCCAATGAAGATGTCTTCAACAAGTTAAGTGGCAGTCAGATTTTCAGTAAGTTTGACTTTTGCAAGGGGTATTGGCAGATCCCCATGAGTGAAAGTTCAAAGGATATGACAACATTTGTGTGTGCGAATGGGTTGTTTCGATTTAATGTCATGCCATTCGGATTGGTGAACAGCGCGTCTAGCTACAATAGAATGATGAGGAAAGTACTGGATGGATTGAAACATTTGGAAAGTTATGTAGATGATGTTCTGGCTCACACGAGAACTTGGGAAGAACACATGAATGCTTTGAGAGGATTCTTCGACAGAGTTAGGATGGCGAGGTTGACGTTGAAACCTAAGAAATGTCAGATTGGCTATGATACCATCGACTTTCTAGGGCACACAGTGAGTGGAGATAAGATTAGACCAAAGGAAGAATCTGTTGACAAGATAAAGGAGATGCCTAGACCGAGAAATAAGAAACAGATAAGGAGTTTTCTCGGGGCGGTTAACTATTATCGGAAATTTATTCCCAACTGTGCTGAAGTAATGAGGCCACTGACAGAGCTAACAAGGAAGAATGCCAAGATAACAGTCGAATGGAATGATGATCTAGAGAGATCATTTCAGAATTTAAAGAATGCTTTATCAGAAGCACCGATATTGAAACTACCTGAGATTGGTATCGAATTCACTTTGAGAACGGATGCGTCCAATACGGCGATGGGATGTGTGCTGATGCAGAGTCATGATGGAGTTATGCATCCAGTGGCTTATGCAAGCAAGAAATTTAGTGAAAGTGAAAGGAACTATTCTGTGGAGGAGAGAGAGTGCCTGGCGATGGTTTGGGGGATTAGAAAGTTCAACCGCTACCTGTATGGCCAGGAATTTGTGGTAGAGACTGACCACTTAGGACTGCAATACTTAAAGACTGGTAACATAAGAAATGCTAGAGTAATGCGCTGGTACCTAATGCTTCAGAACTACAGCTTTAGAGTTAGATACCTCAAAGGTAGTGACAATGTAGTGGCTGACTATTTAAGCCGAGGATTAGAGTAAGTAGAATTAGACATGTAAATAGGAGAATCAGTGTAAATGCAATGTAAATTACAAGTATAGGTACGGTAAAGGTGATACAAGTTGAATTATCACAATAGATGTTAAATGTTAATGTTGAGTAGGTTGTTGCATAGTTACATAGCTATAGCTAGTGTAAGTGCTAGTGTAGATGACTGAGTAGTAGGAGTATTATAAGAAGTATGGGTAGTTTTAATAAGGATATTGAAAAGAAAATTTGTAGCAAATTTTAATTTGTGGGGGATTGTTGTAGCGATATCCTTGATCCCACCCATACGTTCTTACCCTGCTATATATATATTGTTGAATGTTAATTACACATGTTAAGTTAGGCAGAGGCCCTAGTTAATGATTAGGTAATAATTTGATTGAGAACTTTCACATTGCTCTGTTTAATTAATTGACCAGTGCTATAACCAGTACTTAGGGGCAAAATGTATATTAAATGGGGGTAAACATTGCGGAATATGACAATGATCAATCACGGCATCAGCCAATGAGATGCGGATGAAAGAGTCGGCTGCCGCGCCTGCGCGTGGAGCATCTTCAGTCGAGGAAGGAGGAACGTAATGGCCGAAGTTGCAACGGTCGCAAGTTGTGGATAATTATTGTCGAATATTATCGTGTGATTTCGTGACAGTCGGAACGATTGGAAGCCGGAGTTACGAACGATTAGTGTCCTAAAGTGTAGACTATATTGAAAGTCGAAGAGCGTAACGAACGGTCGGTAAAACGCTTTACTTACCGGTAAGAGCGTGTATGCGTTGCAGTTTCCAGCGCATACCTTAGATCAACGAAGTTACTTCTCGAGACATTGCGAAGTAATAAATAATCTACAAAGGTTACTTCGGACGGTAAATGAAAGTCGCAATAGTTTGTAAATTCGACATTGAACAGGAACTGTTCAAACTGTAAGCAACGACGGCAAAGATATTCGGCACTTGAGAAGAAGAGTACGACAATTATTATCCGCAACGGAGAAATGAAGTCTACAGCCTGGAGATCCGCCATTGACGAGAATACGATGAAGACTGGCCAGTGGTAATCAACTACAAGAATTCTACGCGGGAGGGTAGATATTAAAGTTATATCCCTTAAAGTCACTTTAATCAGTACTGGTTTAAGTAAGGCTATTTAATAGAAGGTTGTGTTAAAGCAGACATTATCCCAAACCCTTAGCAAGAGGATTTGAGTGCTGTACATGTTGACATATTTTAATATTCATATGCTAATATTATTTTTATATTAAACACTCGACTTGTTGATTTGATGACATATAGGGCAATAACCTACATTGCAGCGAATAGGAATATAGTATGCTAATGAGTAACATGATCTCCGCTCTGAGATCTGGAATATAATTCCACCCAAACAATCGAGCCATAGTGTGGTCTTAGCATTCCGTTACATGAATTCATCGTGGACTGTTGGTGACGACTTCCGAACGAACGAATCAACCTACTAGTTAAGCCAAAGATATGATAGTCATAGACTATAAAGTCTTTGGTTAAACCATTTTATCGTCTTGGCAGGTGTGGGTAATGGTGAAAAGGACATTCCAAAGCAGAAGTTCACTTTTCGGTTGACAGTGTGGCTATGCCATAATTATCTGAAGGGAGAATAACTGTTGGAGGGCAGAACGATGAGCATCCAAACTTAATATATTAGGCTACTTTACAGCGCCACCTATAGGTAGATAGCACGAAACTGCATTTCTGTCTGTATTGATTTGACATTTTCTTTAACATAATTAAAGTTTATTATTAAGCCGCTGAATTCAAGATTTATACCGCTCACGAGGAATTGTCACAAATGGTTCTTATTCACTAGTGTAGTCAATCCTTATTATTGTCCAGCTGCCGCAGAACTGAGTTGCTGAATTGATCGGCGAAATAAATAAATTAATTTTGTAATCATAACTACTTTATTGAAATCATAAATCGCTCTTTTTATCAGAGACTAGCTGGGGTACCCGGCGTTACCCGGGAAATTTAGGATTCGATCCGTTTCCGGCCACAACCCCACCACACAACACCCCACCACACTCCGATCTCTACCAGTATGCCACCGGAGAAATTGGTGTTTGACGAAAATGTCCACCCCACCCCTCCACCCCCACCCTCCACCCCCACCCTCCACCCCCAACCCCCTCCCACCCCCACTCCACTCCCACCTCCCACTCCATCTCCCTCCACCCCACCCCACCCCACTCCCCCACCCCAACCCATTCCCAACCCCTACCCCTCGACCACCCACGCCACCCCACCCCACCACCTCCACCCCTCATCCCATCCCACCCCTCCACCCCCTCCACCCCTCCCACCCCATCTCTTCCAACCCACCCCACAATCCCACCCCACCCCGCCTCCACCGCTACGCGACCCGTGAGATCCGCACTGGCAACAGAGCTGACCTTAGACACCTCTAAAACTATTAAAATCACTGTTTTTATACGTGGCAAGCGAATGAAAATTTATAGCGAAAATTAGTGCTTTTGACCCCCCGCACTCTGGACCCCATGGTGGTAGAGATTTGCGAACCACTGATCCGGGTGGTTCTGATAGACCTCTATCTATGAAAAAAATTCAAATCAATAGCTGCGTTTTGTTGAAAAAAATTGGGGGTTTCGCCCCCCACCCTGGCTCCCATGGTGGTAGAGAATCGCCAACCTCTCGACTTTGCGTCTCGTGCCGAGACCTACACAGTAGTGAAGGTTTGGAGTGAAAAACTCAAAAACTGTGAGCGTGCATTCTGGACAAAGTCACATACATACATACCCAAGTCTTTTCTTATAGATATAGATGAAATAATAGAGCAATATTTAAAAGATAGCATAATGGAATGCTACCTTTACAACGTCGAAATTCAAAAAGAAATTTTTATTATAATGTAAGCATTTTTATTTAAGTCTTGGACCACTCTTATCAGCACTGATGAAGTAGAGCAAGTTTGTTAAGATGACAACATCAAGTGTTGCCATTGCAGTGTGGAAATTCAATCAATTTCTCCCCACACCCTCCGCGACTCGACGATGCTCGTTTGTCCCACGTAAATCTTGATTCTCACCCCCAAGGCAGGGACTGTAACAGATTGAATATTGTTCCGTAGCACTTGGTGTCCAGTTTATTTGCCCTCTGGTTATTCGTGGCGTTATTTCACTGCTACAGGCGCTATATAAATATGTTGTTGCATTTATTGCATTTAATTAGAATGTGGCAGAAAGCTGGACATTCTTCTTGCCGTCGACGGATCCACATCAATCTGTCCTACTACTGATCCTTGTCCGCAGTGGTATTCCATTCTTCAGTTGTGCAAAGACATAGTCGACAGCCTGGACATTGGATTCAATGAAACAAGGGTCGCTTTGCTCGGCTTCTATGATGATGTTGAGGTGATATGGAACTTAAAACAGTAAGCTGAACGTTAGGCCTACCGAGGCTACCGTAGGCTACGACCGACATCGTTATGCTCGGAAAAGATGTAAAAATAGAAAAAATAGGCTACAACGCATTAATTTATTTGACCGTGTAGCCTATACGTGACCAAAAGTGAGTAAGCCTATTTCCGTGCATGCGTGCAGAGAGGTAGGCTGTGTCTGCATTGCGCGTGCATTTGTGCACGTACGAATGTGCAGATGTATTTGCATTAGTTCATAATTATAGGCAAATTGGTGTGCGTAACATTTCAGCCTGGATTATCTACTATCTACAGATATTTTGTAGCACGTCAAGTTTAGGTATTGCCGTTCAGGTTTGCATGAGCAACAAGAGGCGCCATATAAATGTCTAAAATGAATTACATATATGGCCACTCATTAGCGAAGAGTGGCAGGTAGGGAAGCACATATTAAGCCAGGTGGCTTAAGAAACATAAAGAGGTTCAAGAGGAAACTATGACTGCTTGTCCGCAGTAGGATCAGAAAATGTAGACTACGAAATCTGGCTTATCCGAACGCGGAATCGACAAGAAATATCAAGTATGAGCATCTATTTGCCACAGTCCGTCGTTGACAATTCGGAGCCGACGATTTGGAGCAAGACATTCCGAAGTAGACAATTCGGAGCGGCCGAGAATTTTTCTCATCTATCCAACATTCATTGAAGCGAAAATCATTTATCGTCTATCAAAATTCTATTAATTTTGAGCAATAGTTGCTTCCACTAATCCAACTTACATTTCACTAATAGGTGTATCTATGTAAGAATTTTGTTTCATGAATCCAGGTTCTAAATTAGCTAGATTTATTATCATTAATCCAACGTATATTTGAGCAACGATAATTATGTTCATCAATCCAACTTCTATTGAGGCAAGAATTAACCTACTTCCATTGTTTTCCAAGCACTGCCTTTAACAATGATCATTTTCTTTTATCACATTTGTTGTTTTTTTCAGCTGGTGAAAATTGTCTTATGCATGGGCGGAGTTTAACAGGAGCTAGAGGGGGCTAGGGCCCCCAAGAAGACCCAGATTCATATTTTTTTACCGTGTAAATGGTTTCTTTTCCCGGGCTTAGTCATCCCAAGAAGGGTTTAGCCCCTCCACGAACGGACACCAAACTCCGCCCATGGTCTTATGCAATAAAAATGTATTGGTAGCAATAAAAAACTAGTTTAATCAAGAGTTGCTTTCATTAGGCTAATCAAACTTCTGATGAAGCAAGAATAAAAACCATTAATTCAATTTCTATTTTAGCAGCAATATTGTCATCAATCCATCTTCTATACAATAAAAAATATTTGTTATCAATCCAACTACTAGGCCTACTTAGACAACAAAATTTCCACCAATCCAGCGTCCAATTCAGCTAAAAAATTTGTCGATCAGCTCCGAATTGTTCGCTCTGTATTGTCCGCTCCGAACTGTCCGGTTCCGAATTGTCTTCTTTAAATTATCCGGTTCCGACTTGTCCGCTCCGAATTGTCTGGCTGGGAAATGTTCAAAAACCCACCGAACATTAGGCTATGTATGAACTGTATGATGTTAATCGGTTTCGTCGCAGACTCGCAATTAATGTATTATAGGATTTGTCACTCATCACTCATCTCATCACATTCATGAATGATGGTGTTCTCTGTAGATACACGAATAAGACATCGCTTTTCACAGCCATTGACAATGTCCCGTACCGTGGGGGTGAGTTGAAAACTGTGCGGTCGTTGGCTTCCTTTTCGAAAGTCATCACAGACGTCTTCAACCCATCGATTGGCGACCGAGAAGAAGTCCAAAATATAGCAATAGTTATCAACGATGGAGCTCTAGACTTTCCTGATGAGGTCTGGATGGTTGAATCCCTTGCAGATCAGGTTTCCCGAAAAGTCATAATGTTCGCGGTGTGCCTTAGACCACGATGTACCGAGAAGCTTGCGAGAAGCATTGCTTCGTACGCCGATAAGGTTAGATTTAGCATACTATAGTGTTTCCCGATTAAGATAAAGTTGAATAAACAAGATTTTTGAGTTTATGATCCAATTGAAGACTTAAGAAAATCAAACTAGTTGATGTTTTTCGTTTTATGTCTTTTTGTTCCTTATTTTTTTAATAAAACCGTTTTTTATTCAGTTTCAATTGTTTTTTGCATCTATGGTTAACACGCAGTTTTTGACTGAACCGCATGAGTGGCATGACCATTTATTTTTATTTAAACATCTCCAAATAAACAGTCGATGTTGCAATTATAAGAAACAAATAACTTAAGATGAAAAAGAATCTAGACCTACTAAGTTAAAATAAAAATTATTAGAGAAATTAATGGACGTTTTTAAAAGGAAATGACTAATAGAAGGTCAACATTCATTATATCGCCTAGGCTACGAGATGCAGTCTAGAAATCCTCGTTGCAAATATTGTTCTACTTTAATAAAATTTGGTATAATTATCAAATCGGGTTTGAAATATTTATCTAATATTATTATGACACAATGTTCTGCTAAGCGAACTATTATAGGACCAATAGGCCTAGGCCTAGTAGGCCAGTTATTTATCAAGCCCGATTGAGATACAGAAATGCTATAGGCCTAAGCTTAGATTTACCGCTTATCAATTTATTTCTACTATCAACATGAAGTAAGCTACGATGTAGTTTTGCTAGAAGTTCATGGACCGCATCAACTTCATATTTCCGTAAAATAATAATATTTTATGCAGTGTCACTGCTTAATTAATGATGTCCGTTAAAAATCATGTTTAAGCGATTAGAGTTATAGGCTAATGTTGCACATACTGAGATAATATACATGTTAGCCTGTTAGGGTAGGGTTTGCTTTCTTTAGCTCATGTGGCCTAATAACGATCGTCACACGCATACTGAGGCAGAGGTATCCTAGGATAGTTCGTGCCCGGGTAGCATGGCCGTAGCTAGGGGGTGTTTTGGGTGTTTGAACACCCCCCAAAATGGAAAATATGAAAATAATATTATGGATTTACGAGCACATAATGTAGAACCATGAAATAAAACCATGAAAACACCCCCCGAAATATGCCAGATGACTAAAAAGTCATCTGTTTTTAGGAAGGGGAAATTAGTGAGTGAAACACCCCCCAAAATCAAATCCTGTCTGCGGCCTTGCCGGGTAGGCTACGAACTATGAAATTAACCCCTGTCATGTATGGCCTATGTAGGCCCACGTGATTTCTAAAAAGTGTTGTCTTATTTTCACCATATCAACGACCTTGAACCTTGCATTGTGGGTTTGTCACTTGAAGTGAGTAGCATATAATTATGGCGACCATTGGTGCCCAGTGTTGCGATATATTCAAGTTACACAACAGATTTTTTAGGAAATGATGATTTTACTTGGTAGCAATTATTAATAATTTACTCGATGTCGAAGCTTATTAAATTTAGCGAAAAACATTTATTAGACTTAATCCGGGCACTGAAATTAGGTTTAAAACATTATTTTGGATAAATAAGCTATTCCTATTATCGTCACCCTTTCCTTTGGCGCCACTGCCGAGTTTCGCCTCTGTTTCGTTAGTGAAATGATTTTATCCTTTGCTCATATCTGCTAGCTTTCTAGAGGATTTCAATTTCACTTTTTTACATAAAATAATGTATAAAATGTGCAGGCTGACAACAGGATTATTCTTAAATGTCTGGGCGACCAAATAGGCACAATGTCATGTACGAGCTTCGCCTCCGTAGGTCTATTATAATGACCGGTGAATGTCTTATTGTTTCAAGGCTAATGAAACCTACTTCCTAATTGATAACAACTTTCCGATTGACAAAGTCAGAGACCCCCTGGTGAAGAATATGTGTACCTTTGAGGTGAGAGTGAAATAAACTTTCTATGTAATCGTAAAGAAACGTGATAGTTATTCTGTTCTCTTGCATTGTCATTTTGAAAAACGAAGCTATACAAGTCGCGTTGGACGTGCAATATTATTAATTTTAACACTTTGAATGTAGTCACAAAGTGTCCAGGAATTGTTTACAGGTTCTTGTCCAACCGTTTTATTTTTCAGCATAATCTGCGGGCTTTATTGCATTCGTTATGCTGTTACAGTAGGCCTATATCATGACTCAAGTTCTTTTTGCAACGGTTATTTTTTATGACTTTCGGGCTTCGTTTCTAAAGCTATTCCTTTAAAGTGACAAGGGAACAATCTGAAAGAATTCAGTGGACTATCTTGTAGCATACGAACTCTGTAATTTCAGTGTACGCTGTAACATTGCTGAATTCTAAGCAGTAAATATAAAGTGACACGAAAGATCGTTCACCGTTTTCAAAATGCGTTATCTCAGTAACGGCTTCATATTTCTTTATAATATTTTGTCAGTGTATACAACAGTCAAATGAAAGATAGGCCTACTGGTACAAATTTGATTACGATCCGGTCCGTTTTTGCCATTATTTATAAGAAAATGCAAAGACGACCAGTTTTTGCGAAAAAAACTGCGTTCATCAAATTAGCACAATAAAGAAACTGTGTATACGCCTAGCCTCGTATACAAGCGTGACAAGACACTTTTGTTACCTATATAGGACATACACAGACGTAGGCTATTAGCGTACAGTGTCTCCTTTCTGCTTAATGACAGCACTAGCACTGACTTTATCCGGCATGACTGGATCAGTCTCGGATGTCCCAAGTCACCCAACTGCTATTGATCTCCACGCTTGTTGGAGTCGACGCTTGAGCTGATCAGCGTTCTTTGACTCAGGATCTTTATAAACGCTGAGAGATAAAATACTCCTCAAGTTCTCAATAGGAGAAAGGTCCAGAGAGTTGGGTGGCCAAACCTTCAGCTTTATTTGTGACGGGAGGTTGTCGTCTAGCCACCTTGTCGTCACAGCTGATGCATGACAGCGTGCGCCATCCTGCTGCAATACTCCTAGGTCGTTGTCAACAAATAACTTTCGTTGCATGACATTGTCGTTGTCATTTGCTCTCTCGAACGCTGGCTTCGCGATCTGCTCGAGAATGTTGGTGATGTACGTAGTACTGAGAGTTCAGTCTGGTACCATTTGGCACAAATTTTAGTTTAGTGAGACCCATGGCAGTCATCCCACCCCAAACCATCACCGACAGACTAAACTTCGGTAATCCCGCAGTTTAGCGTCGTTAATTTCTCAAACCGCCGATCGAAGTTGTAATTAAATTCTGACCCTTTCCGGAAGTTGCGTGCGGCAAGTGTGCAATAAGACAGCAGGCAAAAATAAGTAAGTAAGTAAAAGTCCAGCTTTTTCAATTGCATCAACTGTTGTATGAATCCAACTTCTGTTTCAATAATGATTACTTTTCATCAATCCAGCTCCAATTTAAGCTAGAATATTTTTATTAACCCAGCTTCTATTTCAGATATAAAAATACCATCATCCAGCTTCCATTACTTAGGCCTAAGCGTTTTTTCATCAATCTGGCTTCCATTACTTAAGCGTTTTTTCATCAATCCGGCTTCTATTCAGATCTAGAAATACCTTCATCCAGCTTGCATTTCTCATTTTGAACTTAGGACCGAAGTCTTGACGTACACGTTATTTATAGTCGCATGGACCAATTTAAGTTACGTCGATGGTTTGTGCGCGTATCCCAACTTCCGGGCACGCTAAACTTCTAAAAGAAATTAACGACGCTAAACTGCGGGATTATCCTAAACTTCATCTGTGGAGCAGGCGGAACGTAAGCTTACTCTTCCTATACCGGATAGAGTCAGTGCTGTCATTAAGCAGAAAGGAGACACTGTACGCTAATAGCCTACGTTAGATCTGTGTATGACCTATATAGTATATAGGTAACAACAGTGTCTTGTCACGCTTGTGTACGGGGCTAGGCGTAAACATAGTTTCTTTATTGTGTTAATTTGATGAACGCAGTTTTTTCCGCCAAAAACTGGTCGTCTTTACATTTTCTTATAAATAATGGCGAAAACGGACCGGATAGTAGCCTAATCAAATTTGTACCAGTATATTTCATTTGACTGATGTATACACGGACAAAATATTATACAGATATATGAAGCCGTTACTGAGATAGCGCATTTTGAAAACGGTGAACGAACTGTCGTGTCACCCTATAGGTATAATAAAGAACTCAAAGTCCTGTGGCCCCAGGGGCGGATCCAGGGGGGGGCCAATCCGGCCATGGCCCCCCCATTTAAAAATTGCATGGAACGTGGCCCCCCCATTTGGTTTCAAAAACATGTAGTGGGAGAGAAAAACAGGACATCTGGCCCCCCCTATTAGAAAATCGTACGGGACGTGGCCCCCCCGTTCGGAAATGGCATCTCTTTTTCCCGAAAAATTGGTCGATGACTAAAAAAAAAAAAAAAAAAAAAAAAAAAAAAAAAGTCATCAACTTTTTTGGCGGATAAGTTGGTATCTTTTTCCCGAAAATTTGGTCGATGACTAAAATACCAAAAATTTTGGCCCCCCCCTTCGAAAATTCCTGTATCCGCCCTTGTGTGGCCCTATTATGCAAGAACCGTAGAAGCTTTCAAACATCCTGGCAGAGGACAGATAGGAACCGCGGGAAACATGGAGTATGCAGATAGGTCCATAGACCTGGTGTTGTTTGTACCGTGCTGACAAGTACAGCAGTAAATATAGGCTAACTGACAATAAGATGCAATTTCTGTTGCTGAATAAAATAGTCTACACATTTAGGTCACCTCCGTTCAATTTAACATTCAGGAATATTGATCATTTTATGAAGTTCTGTTGTTATTTTCTTGCAGACGATATTGACTAAAATATGGCAGAAACTCTTTAGTATTGGGAAATAAGCGTCATATTGCTCTCATTCGGCAATCAAGCCTGAACACTGGAGTACTTTACAGAATTTTCTACTTTGAACGATGCTTTGTAATTTTACTTAGATTTCTGCGACTGCTATAGCTTGAACTGAATCAGCGATTCTTTATTATAATCTGCTTTGGCTCATATTCCATATAGAATGAAAACACGGCGACATGGCTTCATCATCGAGTGTGATTTTTTAAAACTGGGAAATGCATTTTCTTGCAGACGATATTCGCTAAAATATAGAAGAAACTCTTTTGTATTCGGATATAATAATTGTTATATTGCTCTCAATTGGCAATCAAGCCTGAGCACTGCAGTGCAGAATTTCCTATTCTGAACAAGGCATAAACATTGCGATTGCAGTCTAACTTATATTTATGTGTCTGTTGGCTTCAACTGAATCTGCGATTGTCTATAATCTGCTTTGGCAAATTGGCAAATGTTTCAGTTAGAATAAAATTCCATCGACATGGAACTCTAATGTTTTCATCGCCGAGACTAGTGTGATCATTTGCCAACATCTCTACGCAAGGATACACACACGCACACTCGCACACGCACACAAACACACCCACACTCACACGCACATAGATAGGTCTATGATTCAGATGGTAGCGCACACTGGCAAATTAATTGATGATTGATCAGTCTCAGATAAGATAACACAAGAATATTCTTTTTTTGGACTAATGCCTCCCAAATTATCATATGTTAATATGATGTATGGGTCATGTGATCCGCATGGATGAAGCCAGGATAGCAAGACAAGTGATGAACTGGACTCCGGAGGGAAGGCGCGGAAGAGGCAGACCAAGGAAAAACTGGACAGAAACCATCAGGGAAGACTTGAAATGCATGGACATGACATGGGACGAGGTGATTCAACTGGCAGAGAACAGGGAAGAATGGAGGAGCTGCATTGCCCGATGTGCAGAACTGCACGTAAAGGACTGGTGATGGTGAAAAGCCTAAACACATAACCCACTTAGTCGATTAAGACAGTCAAGCCCGCTTAAAGCGCACTTTATTATTACCGTATATCCAAAAGTTATTAGCCTATTATCCTAATGAAGAAAGTTTTCTACATCTGCCGAAGGGATTGTGTGTTCATGGGTTCGTGGGCGCTGGTGCTAGAAGGCGGCCTTAACGAGAAGAAGCAGGTCGTGCAATGCATGGCCCCAATGCCCCCCCCCACCATCCACCAGTGCAGCAGCCGATTAAAATCAGCCTTAACCCATTGTGTCCGTTATACTGCTGCAACTACTATGCTACTACTACTACTACTACTACTACTACTACTACTACTACTACTACTACTACTACTACTACGACGACGACGACGACGACGACGACTACTACTACTACTACTACTACTACTACTACTACTACTACTACTGCGACTACTACTACTACTACTACTACTACTACTACTACTACTACTACTACTACTATTACTACTACTACTGCTACTACTGCTACTAATGCTACTGATACCACTACTATCCCACCACACATCCCTTCCTCTCTAACTTGCTTCCTTCGCACCCCATCCTTTCATCTCTTCAGGCATCCATTCATCTCTTCTTTCTGTCGAGAATCCCTGTTTGAGACCGGAAGTAACCTGTAATTCCGTTCTCGATGGTGAATCGCCTCTCAGTAGAGTTCTAGGTTCCATCCCATGAGTTATCCCTCCTTAAAGTTACATGTACCAGGCTTTGGCGCGAGTGAAAATGCACGGCCGACAATTTGTCGACAACTACAGATCTTCTTTCATTCATTCATTATTAGCATTAATATAGCGCCCCTTCAAGAGACTACTCAGAGGCGCTCCTAGCCCAGCCACGGCAAAAGAAAAAAGATTTAAAGGACTTAAGAAATAAGGATTGACTGATCAAGTGAAGGAGATGGAGGGTAGGGGGAGGTCATTCCAGATTGACGGCCTCACAACCGAGAAGGCACGGCGCTGTCTAGTGTTGCTAGTCTAGTGTAGTGTGTAGCTAAGCGAGCCCGTGGAACAAGCAGTTGCGAAGGGCCCGACGCGCTTCGATGTCAGAGGCTGGACGACAGAGAACGCCCAGGTAGGATGGAGCACAACCAAGGATACAGCGAGAAACCAGGGCAGCAATTCGATAATGGATGCGTTGGGCTATTGGCAACCAATGCAGCACATCACGCATGTAGGTAGAAACAGAGGAAAATTTATGGATTCGTCCAATGAGCCGGGCAGCAGAGCGCAGAACCCGATCTAACCGTCCCAGAACCCCAAGGGGAGGTCAACAAGAATTGAGCAACAGTGGTCGATTCGACTGGTTATGAAGGCATGAACAAGAACTACTAGCGCATCATGAGAGAGAGAGAGAGTGCAATCACTCGAAGTTGACGAAGCTGGTAGTAACAGCTTTGAGCAACAAGGTTAACATGCTGGCTGAGACTGAGTTCACAGTCGAGGGTAGCCCCCAGGTCACGAACCGTGGAAGAGAAACTAATATCAGGGAAGATTTGAGCTAGCAGAGGAAGATCGATATTCTCAAGTTGCCGACGGCCACCCAGCCAAATGAATTGTGTTGTCTTACTGGTATTTAGGAGAAGCCGATTTGACGCCATCCAAGAGGAAAGGACGTCTGTAGTTAGACTCTACCGCGAGTTGAGGTGGAGGGATGTTTCTAGTCTATCGAGTCTGGCACTGTCAGAGTACAAACAATGGGGGTGTTTAAAGGATGACAAGCGACTTCGATAAATACACGACACCATCAGATGATCGCTCGACAGTATCGGAGTTGACAGTCACTTCGAACCTTATACGGTCTGAGTTAACTCCCACGACGTGTGCCAGCTTACAGAATACCTTGAATTGCATCGAAATGATTTAATATAACTGGTAATAATATTAACATTCATAATTATAAATATTCACAAAGAAGATACACGCACATAAAATCAACCTGCGGCGCCCGCAGGATTTTTTTCTTGTACGCACAGAAATTTTCGATGGAGGGGAACAGGGAAAATTTTTCGTCAATGTCGCCGAAAAAATCTGATGACCTTTTTTTTAGTCATCAGCCAAAATTTGCCCCAAAACCACCTTTTCCCATCCGCCGAAAAATCAAAATCTGATGACCTTTTCTTTTTTTTAGTCATCAGTTAAAATTTTCCCCAAAAAACACCTTTTCCAACCGCCGAAAAATCTGATGACCTTTTCTTTTTTTAGTCGTCGCGCTGTACGCACTTGCGTACGTGCGTACGTCTAGGGGCGCCGCTGAAATCAACTCTTCCTAGACACTCCGATTGCGGATGGGTTTAGGATAGGCCTAATGTTTGAGGGGGTGCTCGATAGTACAGTGGTTAATGTGCTGGACTGTCGACCGAGAGGTCGGGGGTTCAATTTCCCGCCGGGGCAGAAATTTGTATCGAGATTTCTGTTCCACAAGCACTCCATAGCCGACTCAGCTATGATGGTGGACTTGGTGGTGGTGGTATTTGCAGTTTAACGTCACTGTGTGGTAACAAAGACCATTAGCGACGCCCTCCTCTTTTATCCAGGCTTGGCACTGGCACTGGCAGAGTGCAACCAGTGGCGGAGTTCAGCTGTAATGAGTACACTGATCTCACGGTCAGTGGATGATGAGACGGTGAGGGAGAGGATTGGCCACCGCCCTCATATGCCGAGGCCTTGAAAATGAATTCGCTAACACTTCATCCCCATTGGCGAACCTCCGGGCTTGCTAGAATGGATCTCATTAAGGTTTGACACTCTGGCACGAAGACCACACGAATGCGGGATCACATCTCGCTACCCTCTATATTAAAGGTCAACTGAGTCTTCCATTCGGCAGATGGCGTTGGCTATATCAATTATAGTAGGACATGTTGGGCGACCTGTTTACTGCCGACAGCTAAATTCGACTCCTGTAATAACCTGTGGTGATCATCCGCCATACTGTGAATTGTAATCATTCTGCGTTGTGTCAGTTTTAAAATTAAACGAAGATTATTATTAATATTATTAATGACGTTGTGTATACAATGTCCGATCATGACAAAGTATGCTCTAGTACAGTGGTTCTCAAACTTCCGCAGGCCACGGACCGGTGATAATTTTGTTGGAAGCTCGCGGACCACTAACTTTAATGGCATGCGCAAACAAAAACGATCTGTATTATAAAAAAAGGCTATTACATGGTTATTCGTAATTAGGATTTTGTTTCATTAATTAGAAAATATTCCTAATAGAATTTCAGTTATTTCTCAATTTAATTGTCATAAAAATGCATTAAAAAAATTTGAACTCAAAGTTTCAAACAGGATTAGAAGTGTGTAAATGTTAGCCTATAAGAGGATATGCAAAAATAGATTATGACAAATTACTAAGATTTGCGCTAATGATGGAAACACCTGTTCGAAATAAAGCACAGAAATTAGAATATCACCAAGGACTGTTTAAAGGAATTTTTAGAACTGCCTTTCCCATCATCCATGGCAAATTATTTCCAATCGGAGGACAGTGACCATTTTTCACTGGTTTTAACTGTACAGAAGTGCTTCTACAGCTGCACAGATCCATTTGAACTGCACATTTTGTGTACAATTGCACGTTAAAAAGCCCTGATATCACCACATTTTAAATATAGTCGATCATATTTTCGTGTGATTGGTCGATTCCTTTTTAGTTTGGACGTTCGCCTAGGAAACCAGTTGAGAATTATCATTTTATGCTGTTAGAGTGTCTGAGCGGCCATGCCCCAAGGTGTATTATAGGCCTACACTCTGGTCATGCCCTAACAATGTTCTTTCATTTTAAAAAAGTTTTAAAAATGCACAGACAGGCTTGTTTATATTTTGCAAAATTTTTAAATCACACAAACACATTAATTTTTTTATATTTATAATTTTATATCATGTTATAAAATTAAAAGACCTGCATCCAGTAAGAAAAACTTAATGTAGGGCTGCCAACCGTCCCGGATTCGCCGGGACAGTCCCGGAATCGACCCTGTGCGTCCCGTGTCCCGGATTAATATCAAATTGTCCCGGAATTTGGTCCAGATCCACTTAGCACAATTATTGTTCCTATTAATTTTTTGCTTACTAAACTCAGCCATTTGTACGATGATTTCTGCGTCCTGCTCTCTATCAATCTATCAGTCGATCAATTATTTATTTTGAAAACAATCATTTTACAGTTATAGCCTACAATCAGACCTATAATACATTACATTGTTGGCTGAACATCGGGAGTTAAAGTCTTCAAAACTGTACAAATCACTGATACCGGTACTCGGTTTTCGGTTTAGCATATTGTGTCCAGTTTTAATGTTTTTTTGCGAGAGAGCGTTCAGCATTATGAACGATCTGTTGCCTAATAATCGCAATTACCTGAGCACCGAGAGTTCACCAACATTATTAAAGCACAACTGCAGTTAGCATGACATGTGCTGATTTCTGCGACTTTGCGCCCAGTGTTCTGGAATTGCTTGACGAACATAAGTAGTAGGGTGGAGTGTCGGTCAATGTGAAAAAAAATATTTCAACTGAAACACTAGTAATAGGTGGCAAAAGTTGTCATTTGTTATACTGATTCATAATATGTAAGGGTTATTTGCGTTATTTTTAAGTTTTGATGCTCCCCAGAGAGTTTGAATGTTCAAAAATATAGAATCGCATTTTGCAAAATCGTGCTTTGTATCATATTTGACACAATTAATTATGACCATCCATAACTACCAGTGCGGTTATATTTAATCCACTCATACACACCAAGATATTAATGTATAATTAGCATTTGTAATGGTTCAACATTTTTTTATTTTTTTTTATCTGCATCTGAAAGTTGCAGAAAATGCAATTTTATAACATGGCAGAAAGAATTGAAATAGGCCCTACAAAGCCATTGACCTACTAATGCTAGGGGTTTATAAAAGCAATACTTATTGTTTTGACTGACAAAATAGTGTTAGGCTGAAATTCTAAATGCAATTATAGTCAGCTTTTGTATTGAAATATGGCATTTTTTCACGTGATTCCAGCCGGACACGTATAAATCCGTCTCTTGACTTTGCACCGCAAACTGCAGAAGAAGCTTCCGTAACTAGTTTTACGCAACGTTCCACTGCCTGTGTGTGGCATGGATACTTTGAAAAGTCGATCACAGGGGCAGCACCAATGGCAACGAACATCTTAATGTCATTTTCTGAAATGTCTGTGAGAACAGGTGGTTCAGTAATTACAGTTTTTTTGCCAGTCTATGAGATCAAAGTAGTCTTCCGCATTGAAATTCAAGTCTGGAACAATGAATTGCCGTACACCTTTACCTCCAGAATTCTGTGATCTTGCTTTCAATATGTGACGCAAGCCAAGCTCACGAATGTGTTTTCTGTGATCCGTGACCATGCACAACAGTATGTTTTCTGGATGTGCAAAGAAAGCATTACTAGATATGACTGGATCAACGAGGGCTTTGTGTTCCTGTGACAGATAACGTGACTTCATAATGGTGTGTAAAACGTGTTTTGCACCATCTTTGCAAGAGCAATTGATCTTTATGGCAAACCACATTGGAGCATATACTTTGATGATGTAAGTCACAATGGTTGTCAAATTCACTGAAGGTTCCTTGGTTGAGACATATAGTCGAAGAAGCCGGTTAGCTGTTGTGAGCCATCTAGCATGAGATATTGCACCTGAATCTTTTCGTGACAACTCCATTGAACATTTACCTAGAATCACAGCCTGACACATGTCGTACAGATACCTTTGGCCAGTACTAAGATCCACATCATTTAATTCTGGCAATTCACCGTCAATGGCTTGAAATACAGCTACGGGCAGTTTTTCACAAGATACCAGTTGCCTGCCTAATGGACCTGAAAATGCTTGTGGTCCAGATGTTGCCCCATCTATATACTTCAGGAGATGTCTTAAAGGCAACTCATTTGCATGAAGCTGGCAAACCAGCCACTGCAGCGGTTTCTCTAGTTCTTGCTCGAGCAACCGTATTGTACCGCCAATTCTCCCAGTATTAGCATTTGTTCCATCACAACCAATGGCTACTAGTTTATCCAAAGATTTGTATCTGTCTTTCAAGAAGGTGATTATGCTGAGTTTCGCATCTTTTGCTGTTCCTGATAAGGGAGCAACATGTCCGATATACTTAGATCGGGGTTCCTCAACCAACGACAAATGTTCTTCTATTACCTTCCTTTTGTACCACCGAGAACCATGTTTCATTATTGTTATTGTGCTGTCCTTTCTTCCATCAAAATACAAACTTCGTACAACGCCATCGAGATCGGTTTTTTGGATTGATTGTCGTTTGGCTTGACGTGCTCTTCTAACTTTGCTGCAATCGATAACACTTGATGTTTCTTCTTGTGTTATTACACCGAAATCTTGCAAGACTGCTGATGCGATAGCTGCAGCAGCTCTATCGGAGACTTGGTGACGATCGCAAGCTCTTGCAAGTGTCGGAAGATGTACTTTCAACCTCTTTTTCTTCGGTTTCAGACTATTAGGTGTTTGATTTGATTTTCTATTATGGCTGCCTCGGACTTCGCTTAACGGAATATCATCATCTGAATCTGATATTGTGATGTGCTTATCTTTCAGTTCTGATAATGTTATGTTATCATCAGCCTCTGGATCCGATTCAGGTTGAGAATCACAGTTTTGCTTGATGGCTTCACAACTATCGGCAAACATGATATGACTCTCTGCTCGTTCCTTTTCTGCCCTTTTTCGCTTCAGATTTCTGTTTATCTTCTTTGTTGTAGCAATGTCAACTCTGCCAATGAACATTATTCTCAAATTCCGCTGATCATTGAGAAAAATCTGCTCACCAGCAGGAACCTTACTGGATCAATTCTTTTATTCACTTCAAGTATATTTAAGTGAGAAACTTTTTTTTCTCGTTATTCATAGATTTGAAGTTTTAAAAGTTTGGCTCCTACCATTATGAACTATACATTTTCAGAAACTACATGAAAAAGACTTCAAAAATTCAAATTCTGAAGTTTGAGAGATTTGCCAAATCTTTGGTAGCCCCCTTCAAATATGTGACCAAACACCAATTTTCATGTCCGCTAAAAATTGGTCCAGAACTTCAAATCGTTTGGGGAGCATCAAAACCAAGAACAATATCATTTAAAAATTTTCACAGCACTACTGATATCCAATGTCAAGTTTCTCAACCTATTACTTGTGGAAATTTAAAAAAAAAATTTGACGCTCCAGCCTAATAAGTAGGTTCTATAATATATTAACTATAGGTCCTAAGTTTAATATAAATTCTGCTCTCCGGTCGCAGACCTATGAGCCTACGATACCTACGAACTTCCCTCAGTTTGGGCTCATAAGTCTTACTCTGATGAGCCTATAGGTGACTGGAGCTTGAAATGTTTTTTCTTGAGGTTGATTTTTGTCTTAAATTTAGACTATAAAATTATGTCTTTTGATGATTTGTCTGAAATTATTAGGGACTTTTTAGCAGATTGTAGATGTAGATTCTATACTGGGCTGACACAACTTTTGTTGCTTTATGCGCTTGTGTGGATTGTGTAAATTGGTAATGGCACATCGAGTGGCTGAAGGCGTCCCGGAATGGCAAAATTAAAAGTTGGCAGCCCTAACTTAATGATTGATCAGCGTTTACTTGACTATCGCACACCAAAGAACCAACAGAAATAAAACGAAACTGACTGCAACAATAGACGTAGATAATTAATTTTTAACAATACAAATTGTTTAAAAAGCCAGTTGGCAAGTTAAAATAAGGCACTTTGAGAACCACTGCTCTAGTACAGTCCAAGATAATTTTACATAGTTACATGCATTTTCGTAAAATAAAATTAACGCACCTCTTAAAGTATCGATGTATATATATATATATATATATATATATATATATATATAGTATATACACATTTCTGTGTACAGGGTGGGCCATAAAAAACTCTATACTTTTTGCCGCAAAGCCTGTGAAATTTGATTTAAAAACTCCTACTTCTTGCCAAGATATTGGCACACAACTGTAGGGGCCTTTTTTATGCCCCCCCTGTAGGCTATAAGACAGTCTGCGTAATTTCACAGGTAATGGTAGGAAACGTGCTTGGCGCATCGGACTAAGAACCCAGCTGAGGAAGACTAGGTAATAGGGCCTATATCATCAAAAGTTTGAATTTCTATGTAGGCTACGATTTGGCACAGCCGCACAGGTAAGCTGAAGTTAGGAAATAGGCTACTGACAGTGACACAGCTAAAAGTCAGTAACCCGATATCGATTTTGGCCTTCCATCATTCTACGCAATCAAGCTGCTTCAGTGTTTCTGCATATTCGCCACTAGGCCTACTCCATTCGAATCGATGCGAAATCCATGTCTTAAATTATAAAGATATAATACTGACGTTACTTGTATGGTTTATAGGAACGTCTGAAGTATTTTAGTTCTGGTTCAATAACAAACGTGTCGTTCTGTCAATATTCTCGATCTTTGCCTCGTAAAATTGTCTGCCTCTTCTATAAATTATTCGCATCCGATAAAACGCGCTAGAGATAACTAAGTAGAAATTATTTATGTGTAGGCCTATATATAATATTGCACACTTATATATAAAAACACAAGTTACAGATTGGCGTAGGTAAATCTTTGTATGCATCTACACATTCTACAGATAGGAACAGATATAGGCATGTATACATATGCCAATCATCTACATGTTATAACACACAACATCGCATACAGACCTATTATTGGCTGTTCCTGTGAAAACCAAGCCCCTTAGATAAATCACAGGTAGCAGATTTAGATTAGATTGGTTGAAATGTATTCATGCTAGGAATAGTTCAGGTATATAGAACAGAATACTTGGTTAAATTCGGTTAGAGGACAGTAAGAGAAGAGTGAGATAAGATTGAGAAAAGAGTGAGAGCAGCATTCAAGCATCATAACTATAAGGTAATACTCTTCATGACAGGGCCGTGTTTAAGGTTCTTCGAGTGTTGGTGCAACCGTGCAAAGCGTTACAGCAGAGGCAAAAGTGCCGTTCGGCAGTCTTACAAGATTAGTCTTTTACAAAAATCCGCTGTTCAATAGACTTTCCTACGTGGTTTGTCGGTTGTGACGGGTCAGTAAGCAAGCACGCAACGTAGGTGAACTTATAGCCTAGTGAAATTGATGTTTTCTCACACTAAGTCTTACTGATTTTACAAAAGGTTTTATGTGACACTGAGACTCGCAAAAGACATCTGGCCAATCGCCGCCAATGACAACAAAACTCTCGGCTCACGGGCATTCGGAGCACCGCACCGAATGGACCTATGTTAGGCTAAACACCGCCCTGCTTCATGACATCCTAGATTAGCTGCATGCGCCTTACTGCTGCGTGTGGCAAAATGATGTTGACCTTGAAAGTAAATGATTTTTCTGATTAATCATACTAAAGTGCGAAAAGTACACGCTGCCTCGATCATTTCGAGTGCTTTGCCTGTTGGTTTTTAAAGCGATTTACGAAGTATAGGCCTAGGCCTACTCCTAGATTGTAAATGTTGAAGATCTAGTCGAATCTTCTAGCCTATGTGTTCACCAACAGCATACTGCTGACTTGAACCGCTATCGCTACGAGATCCGCTTCAGATTCCTGACTACTTGACAGCTGAAAAATGAAAGTAATTTTCCTGCTGATTGTCGCATTTGCTGCTGCACACAACGAGGCTGCCAAAAGTGAGTATTGGCAATAATTTTGCTAATGAATAAAATAAAAAATATAGCCTACTGACAATGATTTAGATAAATAAATATTATTTGTTTCAATTACTGTCGGCCAATTTAAGGCACCTAACGCTGTAGGAGATTAGGCTATAAAAAAATTGAGAAGAATAAAAATCTCTAAAAATGACAAATTGGACTTTGGGAAAAATTAATAACTGCCAGATTTCAGTTTTTCGTATGCTGACGGATGTAGCCTACATGTAGCCTACGTTCAGTATCGAGATAGGCTACTCGTGGTTAATTTTTTATCTGTCTTACATTCATTCATTCATTCCATGGATTTATATAGCCCCTTCAAGAAATCTAACCAGGAGCTCTCCCGACCCAGACACGGCTAAAGAAAATAGACGTGTATTTATGAAACAAGTGTGCTTCTCTCTATCAAATATCTTTCGTACGCACCAATGCGGCCGTGTCGTAATTAAGTGCATGGCCTTTCTGTACAAAAATATTCAACTTTCATAATTATATAGAAATTCGCCGTCTCTAGATACGGGTCGAAAAGAATATAAACAGGGAGAAGCTGGCTACAGTGCAGTGAATTAATTGCTTATCGAATAAACTACAAATCTAACACGCTTACATGTATGTCTTTTATTTTGGTTAGAGTTAAGCAAAGAGTTAAGCAAGACAATAATTGAACATAAGGTGATTAATAGTCAATATTAATTTTGTGGCGTTAAGAATATAGGCTAATAAGTACAAGGGTCGAAAACCAGGAGCATAACTACCAACATTATAGCAACGAAGAATTGCATTGCCATGCCAACTGCATAAATACAGACCAATAGACCTAAATGCGCTCATGAACTAAAAAATTAATGACGTTACAGCGAACTAATTGAACGTCTGCCGAAAGAAACGGAAAATAGTTTGAATCCTGGCCAGGCACCGAAGCTGTTAGAGGTGTCGTGTGGACGAACGCCCTATAAAGTTATTCTTCGGCGGCATTGGTGAATTTTCCGTCTAGCTCCAATAAAGTAACATCAAACTGGCAGTTGGTGGTGAGTTTCGTTGAGCTGCGAATTACGAGCAGAAAGAGTAGAAATTACTGCTCGGCGGTAATCAATAAATTATCGTGAGAATCGAGTGAAGCGAAGAGACTTTGAATTTATGGGTTGGCCTAAGCGAAGCCTCTAAATCGCAATTTGATCAGCCGGTAAACGTGGACGTTGAAATCCGATTCGGAAGGAACGTGTTGTGTTGGTGACGAAGAGTCGATCGCTTCAAACTGCCTCGCTTCTTCTGTGGTAACTCATGCATAGTGAATTCAGCGTGGACTGTTGGTGACAACTAGTCTTCCGAACGAACGAATCAACCAATCAATTCAACCATTTCTACGTCTTCGCTGTTGTGGGTGATGGTGAAAAGTCCGAAGAAGATATTCATATTTTGGTTATCTGTGCCGTAATGTTATTATTATCTGAAGGCAAAAGACAAAAAAAGGAAATGGATAGGGCATACGCTAAGAGGACACAGCCTGGTAGGCCTAAAAACGGCGATATAAGGAAAAATGGAGGGGAAAATACCAAGAGGAAGACCACGACAGATGATGCTGGACACGATGATGACGAGGATTGGATACCAAAGACTAAAGGAGAAGATCCAGCGGAGGGAAGAGTGGCGACATTGGACAGCCGAACCTGCCTAGGGGCAGAGAACCAGAAGAAGAAGAATCTAAAGGCAAAGCAACTGTTGGAGGGTAGATGAGCACTCAATAATTAATTAATTCAATCATTAATTTAGAGCGCCACGTATAGATAGATAGCATTCATCTGCATCTCAGTCTGTTTTGTATTAATATTTCTTTAATATATAACGTTTATCATGAAACCAAGCGTTCTTGATATTTGGTCGCATCGGATGTATTGTGACGAACTCATGCCGCAGAATTCTACATGTAGATAACCAAACGCGTAGATTTGTCACAAAAAGTTGTTATGCAAATGCACTGTCGTGCATTCAATCCTTGTAATTGCCCAGTAGCCGCAGAACTGAGTTGCTGAACCTGGTAAATAGGCCTAGAGAAATTATTTTTGTAATTATAATTACTTTTATTAAAATCAAAAACCAATCTTTTTTTATAAGATCTGAAATAATAGAGTAACAATTATTTCGACAAGATGGCATCATAACATGCTACTTTTACAATGTCGAAACTAAAAAAGAAATTCTTACAATTTTTAGCCTTTTTTATTGAATTCTTAAGTTAAAGCTAAGTCAAAGTCATTCCTGGGCCGCAGGCCATTTGGCGAGGCGCTCATCTCCTTTCCTAAGCCCTTGACTCGGCAATGGACGAATCCCAAGGTCCCGGACACGGGGCCAGTGTTGTCACAGGACTTGCCGTTTACTTCCCAGCTTACGCCGGTACGAAATTATACTGCTTGGTGACAGAGGCACGTGTGCGTAAACAACTTGCCCAAGGTCGTTACCCGGATTCGAACCGCAACGCAACCGCCCGCTCCATGAGCAAACGCGTTATCGATCAGCTTGAAGTCTTTGACGACTCTTATTAGCAGTGATAAAGTGGAGAAATTTTGTTAAGATGACAAGATAAAATGTTGCCATTGCAGTGTGGAAATTCAAATAATTTCTCACCACACCATCCGCTACTCGACCATACGCGCCTCGCAGATGCTCGTTTGTCCCACATAAAACCTTAATTCTCAGCCTGAAGGAAGGGACTACAGATCAGACGCTGTTCCGGAGCGCTTGCACTCCTGTTTATTTGCCCTGTGGTTAATCGTGGCTTTATTTCGCTGGTGTAGGCGCTATGTAAATTATGTTGTTGCATTAAATTCACTGTTTAATTATTTTAATTAGCCTGCAAAAGAAAACTGGATCTCGCTTTGCTCGTCGACGGATCCACATCAATCTGTCCCACTACTGATCCTTGCCCGCTGTGGTATTCCATTCTTCAGTTGTGCAAAGACATAGTCGACAGTCTGGACATTGGATTCAATGAAACAAGGGTTGCTTTCGTCGCGATGAATGATGATGCTGAGGTGATATGGAACTTAGACACGTAAGCTGAACATTACTATGCGATCGGCATCGTATTAAGTCAGGGAAAGATTTGCGAATAGAAAATAATAGGCTCCAATGCATTAATTTATTTCAGCATGTAACCTACAAGTTATCAAAGTGGGTAAGGGTAGTCTATTCCGTGCATGCGCGCAAGTAGGTGATTATGTATGCATTAGGCTATATGTGCATGTACGAATGGGAATGAGTAGGCTATTTGCATGGGGTCATAATTATAGGCAAGTTGATACGCATTAAATTTCTGCCCAAGATTATCTAGAGATATATTGCAGCACGTCAAGTTTAGGTAATACACTTCAGGTTTGCATGAGAAACACGAGCAACGAGACTTGGATGACAGACGGCTATTTTTTAGCGAAGTGTCGTAGGAAGAGAAACACACATGAATCCAGTTGGCACCACTAGTGGCTCAAGAAACCTAATGCGGTTCAAAAGGAAGCAATGACTACTCATCGCAAAGGGTTGAAAACGACGATTGCGAAATCTCCCTAATTCCAGCACCCGGAATTGACAAGAAATATCAAACATGAGAATCTATTTGCATCATTGCGTTTTCAAAGTTTTACAATTGTGCGGACAATTCGGAGCGGCCAATTCGGAGCCAGACAATCTGGATTGGACAATTCGAAGCGGCTGAGAATTTTTCTCATCAATCCAACTTCTATTGATGCAAAAATCATTTTTCGTCAATCCAAATTCTATTTGAGCAATTTAGTATAGGTGCCTCCTCTAATCCAACTTTTATTTTGCCAGTTACTGTAGGCCTCTAATCCAACTTTTATTTGGCCAGTTACTGTAGGCCTATACATGTATCTATTTAAGAAACAATATTTTCGTCAATCCATGTTCTATATTAGCTAGATTTGTTCAATCAATCAATCAATCAATTTTATTGCACCAATATAACAAAAACATTTATACGAAGTATATCTACATAACAGTTGGTTACAATCGGAAACCCAGAAGGGATTAGAAGTCCCACTGGTAGGGCTACCTATATGCACGCTTATAGATTCAAGATGGTAGATAAGTAAGTATCATGTAAGAGTTTACTATCTGGATATACACATGATGCAGTCTTAACTAAAAAACATTCACAGTCAAGACAACATGGTGTTGTTAAGCTATCAAACCTTAACTAAGGAAAAAACGAAATAAACCTTAACTAGAAAGAAAAAGAAAAGATTAGAATAGTAGTGCTGTTACTGTATTACTGTATAAGGGGTATAGCCAGAGTGAAGATAAAGAGTGGAGCCAATACTTCAGTTCAGTTAACCACGAACGTAATTGATGCTTAAAGGAATTAAGATTATGGTTGCTACGAATATTCTCATTTCTCATTAATGCAACGTATATTTGAGCATCGATATTTTCATCAATCCAACTTTTATTGTGGCAATCATTACTTCCAAGAACCCAACTTCAATTTTAGTCAACAGTTGCTTCCATTAATCAAACTTCTGCTGAAGCAAGAATAATATCCATTAATCCCACTTCTATTTAAGCAGGAATTATTTTTCATCAATACAACTTCTACTTAGACAGCAAAGTTTTTATTAATCCAGCGTGCATTTAAACAATATTTTAAACAAAATATTTCTTCGATCAGCTCCAAATCGTTCGCTCCGAAATGTCCAAACAACCACTAAACATGATCTGTATGATGCTCATTGGTTTCGTCGCAGTTAATGTAGGCCATAACAGTTACTATAAGATCAGTAACATATCGAGCGTCATTTCGTCTCCCCATCTCATGAATGGTGATGCACTCTGTAGATACACGAATAAGACATCGCTTTTCACAGCCATTGACAATGTTCCGTACCTTGGGGGTGAATTGGAAACTTTGCTGTCGTTGGCTTCCTTTTCGAAAATCATCACTGACGTCTTTAACCCATTGAATGGCGACAGACCGAACGTCCAGAATATGAAAATAGTGATCAGCGATGGAGCCCCAAACTTTCCTCCTCAGATCTGGCTTGATGAATCCATTGCAGTTCAGACTTCCCGAGATGTAATAATCTTCGCGGTGGGCCTTACGCCAGGATGTACCGAGGAGCTTGCGAAAGATGTGGCATCGTACGCCGAAAAGGTTAGTTTTAGCCTCACGATTATCGCTACACTATTAATGACACACTTCAGCCTATGCCGAATTTATTCCCCTTATTGCTCGAATTCAACTCAAGGTTCTGGCCCTAATTTACCGGTCTCATAGTGGCCGAGCTCCCAAGTATTTATGTGACCTCATCCGTCTGCCGACCTTGGTCACTTCTCTTCGCCCGCTCCTCCTCTCCGGGTGGACCACGTACCTTTTTTCGTTGTCTCAATCGACCACTTTTCTCTCTGTTGGTCTCGCGCAGTGGGAGCGCCTCTGATTGGTGTGCAGTGCGAGAGGCGCTATCTAAATTTATAGATACAATGCAAAACAACGCAACACTTGTCGACATAGGCCTACTGTTTGGCGGTTCATCCTCTTCGTTAAACCCATAGTAGGCTGGTAATTATTTGCCTGATCCACTAGAGTGACTAGACACTTTAAACATCCCCGAAAACCACTCGATGTTGCACTTATCGGAAACAAACAGCCTAAAAACTTTAGAAGAGGAATCAAGGTCTATGCCAATCAACATCAAATAAATATAATAATTTTTTTAAATATTTGGACGTCTTTAGAAGGGAAGGACTTAAAGAAGGTCAATATTCATATTTCGCCAGTCTAGAAATCTTCGTTGCAAATATTGATCCACTTTATCAGAATTTGGTATAATTATCAAATCCAGCTTCAAATATTTATCTAATTATGACACAATAATCATGTTCTGCCAAGTGAACTATAGGATGAGTAATTGAGTATTCCTATTTACCAGGCCCGATTGAAATGCAGGAATGTTATGGATCAATATGAACAAGCTGCGACCTAGTTTTGCCAGATGATCAGACACCGTATCAACTGCATATTCCCGTAGGCCTATAATAAAAACATTCTATGCAGTCGTCGCTGCCATAATAAGCTAAACTTGCGTCGATATCAAAAGTACATTTATAATTGCTGATTCTAATTTCGTCACCCATTCCTTTGGCGGCAAAATACACGTGTGACCTGTAGCACTACAGAGCTTCGCCTCGGTCTCACTAGTTAAATGATTAATTTTATCCTATAACCCTCATAAGTGCTAACTTCTCTAGAGGATTTCAATTGCACTTTCTTGTCATTAAATAATGCATAGAATTATGCATGCTGAGTTCTGACAACTGGATTGATCCCTAAATGCCATTATTGTTATAAGGCTAACGAGACATACTTCTTAATTGATGACAACTTTCCGATCGACGAAGTCAAAGACCCTCTGGTGAAGAGTATGTGTACCTATGAGGTGAGACAGAAATAAGCGTTCTATCTATGTAATCGTAAAGTGCATTAACACGATAGTGCGCTGTTCGCTTGCATTTCAATTTAATCGAAGCGACACGTCGCATAGTAGCTGCAATATTAACTTTAAAACTTTGAATCAGAGACAAAGTTTCCAAGAAATGTTGGTAGGTTCGCATCCTGCCGGTTTATTTTTGCATACTCTGCTGGCTGTATTGCATTAGTTATATTGTACAGTGTATTGTCAAGTCGGTTTGCCACGATTTTTTCTAACTTTCTCGTTTCATTTCTGGATCTATTCCTTTAATAGTTATGATAGGGACAAACCGAATTCTTTTTGTTGAAAATCGTATGGCAGAATAAGAATCTAATTTCAGTGTGGCGTATACGCTGCAATTTTTTTGGATTCTAGGATGTAAATGATAATGAAATCTGATAACTCAAACTCCTGTAGGCCTATCTCTATTATGCAAGAATCGTTGAAACTTGTCAAACATTCCTGCAAAAGACCGATTGGGAACGTGGAAAATTTGAGAAAGGAGTAAATTACGGCAACGCAAACTTTGGAGTGCATGCTCGCAGTGTCTTAAAGTAGAAATAGATTAGATGGTGTATATAGATAGGCCCAAAGATATTGCATTGTGTGCACCATGCTGAAGAGCACAACGGTTTGCAGTAAATAATAACGCGACCCTGTGAACAATAGTCTACAATGTCAGTTAGGCCACCTCAACATTCAAGAATATTGATTTATGAAGTTCTTTTGTTATTTTCTTGCAGACGACATTGGCTAAAATATCGAAGAAACTATCTGGTAGTCAGAAAAATGTGTGATTTTGCTCTCATTCGGAAATCGAGCCTGACCACATTAGTGCTTTACAGAATTTCCTACTCTGAACAATGCATAAACATTGCCAATGTAGTCTAACTTATATTTCTGCGACTGCTATAGCTTGAACTGACTTTGCGATTCTTGATATTTATAGAGTCTATCATCTGCTTTGGCTAATATACCATGATAATGCAAACATGGCGACATGGTTTCATCACTGAGTGTGTACTTCAACCCTATATAGGTCTACTCTTTTGGGTGTCCATGGCTGAACCATTCTTGGGGCAGCGAGATGCACTATGAACGTTGGAGAGCCTAGGTAGAAAGTCAGAACACGTTTGAATTTTCGTGTGGGCAAACCCTACGAGTGGTTGTAAGTGTGTCAAGACATATCGATCCAACTACAGGTAGGCCTAAGTAAACTATCATCGATTTCAGCCTTCCATCTTTGCGACGCAAACAAGCGACAACTCTGAGTTCATCACATCTGTTAGGCTTTTCATCTTCATAGTGAAATAATACTGACGCGTCTTGTCTAGTAGGCACCTAAATCGTCTTGAATTAGTAATAAACCCGTTAACTTTGGTCCAATAACAAACGACACGTCATCAACATTCAAATAGTCTACCTTTTCTGCTGATAAGTGATTTACAAGCCTCTAATAAAACGCGATAATGCATCTGACAACGGGGGTCGAATATGTTGTCGACTGTCATTTTGCTGCTCTGCCCTGTAATACATGAAATATTTGTGTCCTACCCAACGACCTCTTACACATTAGCCTACTTGACAAAGCTTCCTCTGCCGAGCTTCCCAGTGCCCAGTGATGTTGAAGCACGAAACCAGTGTATAATTATAGGGGAAGGCGAGAACTGCGGAGCAATGTAAGCAAATGATGCACGTCATAAAGCCACGTCATTGTCTTCAGCAAACCCTTCTTCGTATCCGCCATTTTCTATAATTCGTAAACCTTCTCCCAAGAGGCTTCAGCAGAAATCACGTGATCCCAGTTCATTCAACTGTAGGCCTATTCATATAATGTTTATTTGTGGACATGGATATTAGGGTGGAGTGAAAAAATGAACTTGAAATTTCAGGTTCGGCAGGGTGTGGAAAAGTTGTGTACTGGGTGTTGGAACTCAGTAATAGTTATATCGGGTTTTGACTGCTGTGTTAGGCCGCTCAGTTTTGTAGTCAGCGGTCTTCTTGTTTCTGGTTCTTCGGACTGTCGATTTTGTTTTCTACATAATGTCAAATAATGTTTTCAACGTTTCTGGATAATATTAATATACGTTTTATTGCCAGCAGAGTCTTACTTTTAGTGAGTTGAACTTTCAAATCTAACACTGGGCACAGTAACCTGGGTGTAAAGTATTATTGGATTTAGTTAACTTCTTGAGGTGCCCCAACGCCCCCATAAATTTCAAAATGGTACAAAAATTGCGGACTTTCGTCATAAGTTGTTTTATATTAACAATATTTTGTTTTTTGCCAGTTATTTTGCTGTGGTAATATCTTTGTCTAGTACCTTACTTATTGAAGGTATAACTCCAACAATGGCAACCAAAAAGTCGAAAACAAGACGAACTAGTATTATAGTTATCCAGTCTTTGAGATTCCCTCAGAATTGCCTTAAACTTTGCTTCCACAAGTGCTGACATGATGAAGTTCTTCCTGTTCGTTCGACAAGATATGATAGAAAACCGTAAGGGATCCTGCAATGGCTGTTATCGCAGTACATGTGGCACATATAATAATTGAAGAAGGGGGATTGTATACTGTAGAACCTCCATCCCATCGATATCTCACAAACGAGTGTGTTAAAATAATTTGGCTGTTTCACGACAAGTACAGAAATCTTCTGAAATAATAATAAGGGCAGATTGCACCAATAAATGCTAATACTGGGAACGTGGCAGGTGCTATTTGCTTGCTTGAAATATAAGTAAGGGAGTCCACTACAGTGGTTCTTTTGTTTGTTACCTGCAAACAAATTGAATGTCATCTCCTACAGAAACTCGATGGTGTCACAGCACGATCCTAGAGCGCTTTTTGGTCCATTTCGTAAAGCAATCCAAGTAGCTTATGTGAAAACATGCCCGTAGTTCCCTTTACGTCAATTGCAAATGACAACTTTCCGTGTGGTGATAATGGCGATCTAAGAACGGATCAGAAGTATTTGTACGATGTATGTCATACTATAGACCTACCTGTCTTAGAACTCCATGTGGAAGGTCCTATGATCGAAACCCAGGTTCAGTAATTCATTCAAGATAACCCACAGTTGCAATAACAGAATTCTATGCTTCTATAAGTTGCATCAATTGAACCATCAGAGCAACTTGTCACACTCATAAATTCATTATGAAGACATTGGCCTGTGATCCAATCTTGTTCCACATCAGACCTCATATTGCTGCACAGAGGTTCTCGACATCCTCATCAAAGGATTTCATTTTCAAGGTAGCCTATATAATTATACTTGTTCAAAGATATGCCGGAGATTCTCGATCCAGTTATACAAAGAAACACCTTCATCGGACATCCTGAGAATACTCTGCTTGCAATGTTAAAACATGGACACAAATCATAGGCCTATTAGAAATGTGGCATTCCAGAGCTAGGATACTACAGCTTCATGGAAACAAGGTCCAATCAATACTGTCAGACAGTTCCGTGTGCCAACTTTGAACTTTGCTGCTATAGACAATGATCGGCCTCTGATCGAGAAGGACAAGTTGGAAGTCAGCAGAAGCGCCGTCGATTTGGTCAACCAAGCCAGGCTGGTCGCGGTCAGCGGTCCTCATTCAGCCGACTGGCTGACTGCGCTCCATTGCTGCGTGTGGCCTCGCGTTGGATAATGAGGCGGTCCGGGTGGCGGTGGGATTGAGGTTGGATCTGGACTTGTGCGGTCCTCACACATGCCACTGTGGCGCTGGAGTTGGCCCGGAGGGCCACCATGGCTTCGTTTGTAGGAGGGCCTTGTGACGCTCTTTGCGTCACCACGCCATAAACGACATCATCTGGCGCGCCCTCCTCAAAGCAGATATTCCGAGCGTCAAGGAACCCGCGGGCCTATTTAGATCTGACGGCAAAAGGTCCGACGGTGCAACCCTAATACCCTGGTCAGAGGTGAAGTACCTGGCATGGGACGCCATAATTGTGAATACTTGTGCCGCCTCTTACATTACTCCACCGGCCAATCTGGTAGGACTGGCATCAGTGCAGGCGGCCAACCGTAAAACCCTGAAATATGCAGGTCTTCACGCTTCTTACCGTACATCTTCCAACCAGTGGCCATAGAGACCCTAGGCCCGCTTAATTCATCAGCCTTGGAATCATCAACGAAATCGGCAAGCGCATATCGTCCATTACTGGTGACAAACGCGAAGCAACTTTTCTTTTCCAGCGCCTGTCTGTCAACATTCAGCGCTATAACTTGGTCGCTTTTAAAGGAACTTTCTCTTCAAACCCTCAAGACGAGGCCTGACAATTCCGGACTAGTTTTTAAACAATAGTTAGCAATGAAGACCCTGAGGGATCCTAAATACCTCGAGGCAAAAAAGATAATAATAATAACAATAATAATAATAATAATAATAATAATAATAATAATAATAATAATAATAATAAAAAGGTCCGCAAAAAAGGTCCCTTGGTCACGAGGTCATCCCTTGGTCACGAGGTCGATGCCTGGCATGGGATGTGACAGTGCCCGACACCTTCGCCCTGTCTCACCTTCCACACACATCCATCGAAGCTGGCAAAGCCGCCGAACGCGCAGCTGCATCGAAAACTATCAAGTATTCCACCATCACCAGTACCCACGCGTTTGTTGCGGTCGCCTTGGAGACCGGCGGCGCTTGGTGCAAAGAAGGACTGGATTTCATTTCTGAGCTGGGGAGGAGAATTGCTGCTGCTACGCATGACCCTATGGAAACGTCTTACTTATTCCAGCGGATTTCGGTGGCTCTTCAACGGGGGAACGCCATCTGCCTCTCCGGAACATTGCCACCGCTCCCCGATCGACACGAGAAGGAGATTTACAATCCGGCAAAACGAGCCGTGGAACGACAGATGGAAGCGACCTGCAGCAGATGAGAGTGTGTGGCACATTAATATGTCGATAGTAGCCTAGACATTAGGGTTGTTCGAATGTAATGGACAAAAAAAACTTTGTCTTGAATAAAATGTTTATAATAATAAAATAAAAAAAATAATAGTAATAATAATAATAATAATAACAATAATAACAATAATCTTACTATTACTATTATCATTATTATTATTAATGGCCATAACAATAATCGTTAGCATCATCGTCACAATAATCATTCTTATAATTAGAGTATTATTTTCGATATTATTATTATTGTTGCTATTATAGTTATTTCTATTATTGTTATTATTACTATTATCTGGGAAATGGGCATGACGTCTCATCACAATTATGGTGAGCACGTAGGCCTACTTATATATTAATATCAAAATTACACTCTTATCAGAATTCGAAAGTGACAGCATAGTGAATACAGTTTGCTAATAAATGAAGATAAACATCAAATTGATCTCCAATTTCGTTGCAATTTACAAGATAACGATATCATATCTCTAGCCGACAAACGAACGTGGTAGTCTTTGATGTTACTGCGCGAATAAATATAAAATTAATTTGATGTGCTGCGCGAGATAAGAAATTCACTTTTCTATTCAGTAATAAACTATATGAACTGTTAACAACGAATTTGTCCCGGTGAAAAGTGGGGAAACCAAATATTTGATGTGGCGTTGATAATATTTTCGCCGTGTATGACTTGTGTTGTGAGTTATTTATATGTTATGTAGAGGCAGAGTTGCGTGTAGTAATAAATTATGTTAAATTAAAACGATTGTGCCAATAAAAGCCAGACGAATACCTGGCGCAGTCACCGAAGTGTTCAGAATCAGCTCGTGACAGCTGTGAAGACAAACTCCGTAGCGGTAAGTATATTCAGGTTCCGGAGAAGTAGACCTAAGTGGCTTATAGGTTAATAATATTGTGTATTGGTGTTCGCTTCTTATAATAATATTTAGCACCATGAACTTCTAGATCCTCGCGCAATAGTATTTTGTGTGTGCAACTTTAGACTCTAGGTGAACACGTTTTAGGTAAGCCTAAAATTAATGACTAATCTTCTTTTAAATGCTTTCTGTCTGGTAGTTTTGGACCACAGCTTCTGTACCCTAGTCTCCTTTCCTTAACTAGTTAACTTCCTCAGAAAGCTGTCACTCCAGCTGTCCACGAGGGAAAATATGCAGAAATATTCAATGCAATAATTACTTTTAATGATATTTTGACTTTTTGCGTGAATTTCAGTAGCGATGCCTACTTAGTACTTACCTCCGGCCTTCCTTCAGAAATAACAATTATCGCGTGAGAATTTTCTATTCATGTCGGTCTGACTTACCACTGCGTCTTAGAATGTCATGAAGATCTTGAAATCGTTTGACATAGGCCTACAATATTATTGCGCAGCGCATTTCCAACATGCAGATTGCAGAGCCTAATTAAAATCACAGCTTTGATGCATTGATAGCGTTCTGACTCTCAATTCCCATCGAGTAATACAATTCAGATGGTGTTGAGAAAGCTCTAATCTATGGTCCTATAGTGACTATTTCTCAGATTTTATTTTTCATTTTAGCCGTAGACGACTTTTAAAAATAGCCTATAGCTACAGCCATGGACAAAATTTCATCTAAGCACACTGTAAGAATATTATCTTGAAGCATTCCTCTTTTTTGGAGCATATACTGCCAATCAATTGACTCAACGATTGCTGTCTTGGCTAAGAAACTACCTTGACAGGCAAATTGCTTTGGAATCATCGCAAATCACAGCCTTGGTTCAGTTTTGGCGTTTTCTTAGACACTTCTTTGAGCGTTGGATGTGTCCGGGACACAGTGTCCCACTCAATTTTCTTTGTATTTAACTGCATTTGAACACAGACGAAAACTAGTCTTGCACTGATAATTGTAGCCTACTATAGACTAATTATTATCAGCAAGTGAAAGTCGCTCAGTGGATCCTCAGTTAGTGATAACTGACACACATAAACACGCACATAATTATAGAGTCTAAACATACAAATTGTCCGTTTTGCACACGCTTGAATGCAGCGCATGATGCCATGTTGGGCTGAAAACTAATTTTACGTGTTCCTCAATCCTCACAAAGTGTCTGAAAGTACAAGCTGTTTCGATCACTTCGAGTGCTTTTCCTATTGGTTAAAGCGCTTTTAAGAAGTAGGTTTAGATTGCAAATTTTGAAGATTTGATCAACTGCTCTACGTGTTCACCGGCAGCATACTGCTGACTTGATCAACTATCGTTAAGAGGTCTGCTTCAAGTTCCTGACGAGTTGACAGCGGAACAATGAAAGTCATTCTCCTGCTGAGTGTCGCATTTGCAGCCGTACACATCGAGGCTGGCGAAAGTAAGGATACTAATTTTTGCTAATGAATAAAATTAAAAAAATAGACCGACAGTTACTTGGAAGATCTGCTGTGGGAGGAATAGGATTGAAAAAGAATAATTATGTATAAAATTGGAAAATTAATTTGAAAAAATGTGAAGGAAGATATGAATTAAAGTAGACGAATAACAATTTAGACAAAGGATGAAGACTGCGAAAGGAGGAAAGAGTCTGTAGCCGACTGGAAAAAGAATAAATGATTGTTAATTTGTTGACATGTTCTTCTATCGTCTAGTAATATTCCATGGATCGCATATGCAATCTACGATGTTGCATATAGGCCTATTTAGACTATGAAAAACTTCTTGGATTGATCGGGGAAAAATGGATGGGTGGGGATGGGCGGAATGAAGGATGAATGGATGATAAATAAATGTGCGGGTGAATGGAAAGGTGGGTAGATGGATGGATCGTTCGATGGATGGATGGACGGGCAGACAGACAGATAGATAGATGGATGGATGGATGGATGGATGAATGGATGGATGGATGGATAGATCTTACAGCGAAATATTGTTGGTTTCTTTCGGCGTGCTCCGAAAGAACTTGGAGTCCATTGTTTACTTATACCGTTTCTGGTTTAACATCACGTTAGATCTCTAATTGATTTCATTAGTATAATAGGTGCAATGTGAAATAATATTTTATTACGTTGCATCCACTGATTTCGTTTAATTAGCCTGTGACAGAAAACTGGACCTCGCTTTGATCGTCGACGGATCCACATCAATCTGTGGTGGTCCTGATCCTTGTCCGCTGTGGTATTCCATTCTTCAGCTGTGCAAAGACATAGTCGACAGTCTGGACATTGGATCCGACAAAACAAGGGTCGCTATGGTCGGCTTGTATGATAATGCCGAGGTGATCTGGAACTTAGAAAAGTAAGCTGCAATAATTAACTACAATAATTATATGCAGTTGATAACGCAATGCTCTGGATGGAACCAAAAGCCTAAATTGTCTAAATTGTTATTCGTCTACTTTAATTCATATCTTCCTTCACATTTTTTCAAATTAATTTTCCAATTTTATACATAATTATTCTTTTTCAATCCTATTCCTCCCACAGCAGATCTTCCAAGTAACTGTCGGTCTATTTTTTTAATTTTATTCATTAGCAAAAATTAGTATCCTTACTTTCGCCAGCCTCGATGTGTACGGCTGCAATTAGACAAAAGTTAAGCTTCGATGCATTCATGCATTTGATGTACGTATGTAATCAAAAGTAACTGTGTATGTCCGTGTAGCCTATGTATGTATGCATGTGGGCATGTATGCGGCCATTACTCGTCAATTTGTGCATGTTCGAATGTGCGTGTGTATACGTGGGGCGCGGTGGTGTAGTGGTGGCGTCGTTGCCTTGAAGCCGGAAGTTTCGAGGTTCGAATCCACCTAGCCGCGTAAGGACCTTGGGCAAGTCCTTCACTCACAATTGCTCAGCGCTTCGGCGTGAAACTCCGATGCAGTGTCCGCTCTGCATTCGGGAGCGCCTCTGAGTAGAGAGAGCTTGAAGGGGCGCTATAACAAGTGCACATACAAACAAACTTATATTTACTCCATTCTTTTACTAGATCAGCTTTTCGTCCAAAATGGTAAAGCGCATGCTATACAAAAGCAGCTCAACACTCTGAAGATGACACTGTGACTAAAATAATTATGTGAGTAGGCCACGCGCTTAGGTCCATGCCATTGTGTTCGTTTGTGTATGACGTTCATTGTCCTCATCGCAGTTAATGTATTATAGGATCAGTCATAATGATATGGAGCGTCATCTCATCTCCTCATCTCATGAATGGTGGTGTTCCTCTGTAGATACACGGATAAGGCATCGCTTTTCACAGCCATTGACAATGTCCCGTACCGTGGGGGTGAGTTGGACACTTTGCTGGGTTATGTTTCCGTATCGAAAATCATCACCGGAGTCTTCAACCCACTGTTTGGCGGCGACAGACCATGCGTTCAGAATATAAAAATAATCATCTCCGATGGAGCTCCAGAGTTTCCTGATATAACCTGGGCTGCTGAATCCCTTACAGTTCAACTTTCTCGAAATGTTGTAGTGTTCGCGGTGTGCATTACACCACGATGCACCGAGAAAGTTGCGAAGGATGTAGCCACTTACTCCGAAAAGGTTAGACGACATACCGCTAGCCTTACAATTCTTGTCGCGACATTACTGCTACACTGCAACCTGCACCATCCTAATTGCTCGATTGCAGTTTGTCGATTCGATTCATCCGCATTGTTAAACCAACCGTATTTCACTGATCATTGATTCTTTAAACATCTCTGAATTAACAGTCGGTGTTGCACTTTTGGAAAGCGAATAATTAGAGAAAAAACTCTAAGGACGCCATGGAAAGGTCGATTCATGTATCGCCTACAGTAACTGGAAGCAGCCCAGAAATGCCCGTTGCAAGTATTGTTCTACTTTTAGAATTCGGTATCAAACACGGTCTGAAATATTTGTCTCTATTGCGACACATGTTCTGCAAGCGAACTATCAGTAGGCCTAGGCTACTTATGCAACACGATTGAGATGCAGTAGGCCTATCGGTAATGCTAGGCTACAGATTCCTCGTTCATCGGTTTATGTCAACTCTCAACAGTTAAATAATTAAGCTAAGCTATGGTGTTACTTTGCCAGAAGTTCATTGACCACACAGCCAGCTACACATCCTCGTAAATATTCTGTGCACTATCGCAGCCTATAAGCAATCGTGTTCAGACGCCTTCAATCACATGAATTTATATAGCGCCCCTTCAAGATCTCTACTCAGAGGCGCTCCTTGCGTTAAGTTGCACATCTTGAGATAAAAGCTAGTGCTTTCTAATCTATAATAATATTCGTTGTCGGCCTACATCCTTTTACTACAAGGGTCGGATAAAAAAAATCAAAGGGGGCCAAAATTTTCGCCCCTGGGACAGGGAAAAATTTCGTCCTTGGTCACCGAAAAATCTGATGATCTTTTTTAGTCATTTGTCGATTTCCCAGGAAAAGATACCATTTTATCCGCAAAAAATAAGTGATAACTTTTTCAGTCTGGGGAGAGGGCCTACGAAACTACTCATGGCGGCCAAATGCTGGTCAAAAATAAAGAAATTTCTAAATGGGGGCCACTGTAGGATTTGCCCCCTGGATCCACCCCTGGATCCGCCTTTGATCCCTACATAGGTGCGCCTCGATTATTTTTACGTTGCGTAACGCTATTAAAAAGTGCCACAACCCAGAACGCGGTTTCCTAAGAAAATTAAATAATTTTCTGCTTCTGTCTATACTAACCACCCTTCTTTGTGGGTTTGTGATTTAATATGTAGCCTACTAGACCCTCATTAGTGCTGACTGGGGCGACACATGCGTGTTAGAGAAATAATTTTTAAGACAGGAGGATCTAACCCATTCCTTTGAGGTCAGAATAGCCTACACAAAGCCTGGCGCCTTTAGCATTATGGAGCTTTGAATCTGTATCCCTTGTGATATGATGTACCGGTTACTCATAATAGATCTATCTGATAACTTTTCTAAAGGATTTCAACTGCAGCCTATTCCTTACAAAATAATGTATGGAATTATGCATGCTGACAACTGGATTAATTTCTAAATGCCCTATTGTTCAAAGGCTAACGAGACGTACTTCTTAATTGATGACAACTTTCCGATCGACAAAGTCAAAGACCCTCTGGTGAAGAATATGTGTACCTCTCAGGTGAGAGTGAAATAAACTTTCTATGTAATCGTAAAGAAACGCGATAGTTAGGCTAATCTATACTCCTGCATTCCCAACTGAAGCGAAGCTACGAGTCGTATGGGACGTGCAATGTTATTAATTTGAACACTAAATGTAGCCGCAAAGTTTCCAGAAATTGTTGGTAGGTTTGCATCTTGCCATTTTACTTTAGGGAACTCTGCGGGCTGTAATTGCATTCATTATAGCCTACTGTACCGGGTATATCATTACTCACGTTGGTTGCCACGGTTTTTCTAACTCTCTGGATTCATTTCTAAAGCTCCTATAAAATGATGAAAGACAATCTGAAAATATTTGTTAAATTATCTTATAGCAGGTGATAAAAGTAATTGCTGTATAGGACGTTAAAGTTGAATACTGTTGAATGTAATAATGAAACCTGAAACTTAAACTCCGGTAGCCTACATGTAGCTGAGTAGTCTTATCATTCTAGAACCTAGGAACTTGTGAAACGGCAAGCATCATTGTAAAGTCCGATATGAAAAGTGGGAATCCCAGGAAATAGTAAATTACGGGACTGCAAACGTGTGATTAGATGGTGTACAGGCCTATGCTTCATAGGCCCATAGACGATCCTCATATTTTCATTTAAGGCGTCTAAGGGCAGTTCGGCGTTCTGTTTCGCTTTCTGTTTTTACCACTTTGGTCCATGCTTTCATTTGCTCCAGAATTGACTACTGTAATTCTCTTCTAATTGGTCTTCCCAAGGTTCGACTCTCACCTTTGCAGTCGGTCCTTAATGCGGCCGCCAGATTAATTGCACGCCTTCCACGCTACTCTCATATCTCTACTTTTATGTTTGAGCAGCTCCATTGGCTTCCTCTAACTGCGCGCATTAAGTTCAAAATTCTCATTTTGGTCTCTAAAGCACAACGGGGTCTTGCTCCAAAATATCTAACCAATGGAATTCGCAGGCCAGTTTCAGCCTCCTCACATCGTCCACTCCGCTCTTTAAACAGATTTAAACTTCTAGTACCTCCTACTAGAACGGCTACGGCTCAGTCCCGTTCCTTTACATCAATTGGCCCCTCTCTTTTGAATACGCTCTCTCCTTCTATTCGATCTCAACTTCTGACAGGTAATCCCTCCTCCTCATTTTCTTTTCTTAAAACCTATTTTTCTCTCGTGGCCTTGCGCACTGGAGCGCCTCTGAACGATTCACCCTAGTAGAGGCGCTTTATAAATGTTTTTATACAATACAATACAATACAATGGTGATGTATGCACAATGCTGGCGAGCAAAACAGTAGATAAAACTGATAATACAAAGAAATTTAGATTGCTGAGTAATAGCATATATACAAAGTATAGACCTATTATTGTGAGGCACGGTGGTGAAGTGAGTATGTGGGGTGGGTATGTTTGTTGCCTTGCAGCCGGAGGGTTGCAGGTTTGAATCCACCTCACACCGCCTCGTAGGGACCTTGAGCAAATCCTTTACTTGCAATTGCTCAGATGCTTCGGAATCAAACGTTGATGCAGTGACCGCGCTGAGGTCGGGTGCGCTTCTGAGTAGGAATCTGTGGAAAAGCGCTATAGCAAGTGCACAAACATGCATACACACAGGCATGCATGCATATATACATACATACATACACACATATATACATACATACATGCAATGTCATACATACATACATACATACATACAAACATACATACATACATACATACATACATACATACATACATACATACATACATACATACATACATACATACATACATACATACATAGTACATACATAGGCCTACGTACATGCATGCATACATACATACACACATGCATGTATACGTACACATGCATATTAGTTATTTTGACTAGATTAATATTTTAACATTTAGGAATATTAACTTATGAAGTCCTGGTATATTTTCTTGCAGTCGATATTGGACAGAATACTGACGAAACTAGGCCTAACTGGTATTCTAAAACCAATGTTAACTCCACTCTTTTGCAACGCCTGAACATTGGAATGGTTTGAATAAGTTTCGAGTTCGAGACTCTCCGATGCGAACATTACTAATGGTTGTTAACTTGGATTCCTATTAATGTTAGCTTGAACTGACTCTGCGATTCTATATTATCTGCGCTGGCAAATCACTACGACGTGGTTTCATCACCGGACTCAAGTGTGATTTTTAATTTTACGGCGAAATTCTTGCTAGCCGAAGTTGTGTGTTGACTTCCTTCTATAATTTTAATTCTCAATGGTCATTTGGCTTGGAAATTAAATATTGATGCATTGAGGTGTTGTTTTTATAAATAGAACGGGACAAACAATTTATTAGAGAAAATTATCTTAGCACGCATAAATGACAGTAGATGAGAGTGCGCGGTTTCTGGAACAGACACACCCCTGGCCAATGGCAAGCCTCCAAAATGTTACGTGACCTGTAAATCCCAGACCTAGGCGTTTTTCGGCCTGTCAATCAATTTTGCAACTACTTTTGTGGAACCTCCGTCGTGCATCGACACCCCGTAGTGCAAAGAACCCCGTGGTGCGCAGACCCCTGTGGCATACAGGCTCGACGATCAAAGACATGCCACCCGCCCAACCACATGCGATTCAATTAGCATTCAATGAGACGTTAGCCGACCAGCCCGCCCGTAGCGTGCAAGTCAACCGTCGATTAAGTAGATAGGCAAACACGGCTATTTACTCAACAGGATGAAATGAAATAGGTCATCTCAAAATTCGTAAATCTTCCAAAAAAGCGTTTAATATAAATAGGCCTATAAGTAGATATACTATAATACAAATACGCCTATTGACACACATAGGGTGAGAAAAAGTCAGTCACCTCAAAATTCGTAAATTTTCCAAAAAGTGTGTCTAATGTACATGTAAGTAGCTGTGAAGGCCTAGATATTGGTTACCATAGGTGAAAACAATTTATCCCACTTTAAAATTACTCGATTTTTTCCATTTTATAACTATAATATTATGTATGCAGCAGAGCTCAAGTACAAAAATACATGGCGCTATCAAATATGGGGACGAATATTTTTCAGTCATATGTGCTTTGAAATGCAAGAGCAGATTATGCATGAAAGGCGAATACAGGACTAAGCGATTTTCAAACTCTAGCACTCAATTCATTCATTCTTTGTACACACACCTTTTGGGGACACAACTTTTACACACATATTATTAACTGATGTCATTTAATTAGCTTGTGACAGACAACTAGACCTTGCTTTGATCGTTGACGGGTCCACATCAATCTGTCCGACTTCTGATCCGTGTCCACAGTGGTATTCCATGCTTCAGTTGTGTAAAGACATAGTCGACAGCCTGGACATTGGAATCGACAAAACAAGGGTCGCTTTGGTTGGGTTGTATGATGAAGTTGAGGTGATATGGAACTTAGAAAAGTAAGCTGAATAGACCTACTAGCCTACTTTTTATAATTATGCAGTTGATACCGCAATGCTCTGGATGTAACCAAAATTAGACAAGAATATTGAGCTCCGATGCACTCCGATCCATCTCAGCATGTAACTCATGTGCTTAATAATCAAAGTGTGAGTATGTATGTCCGTGAATGAATGCAAGTGGGTAAGTAAGTACTAAGTATGTAGGCGTTATGCGTGCATTTCTGCACGTGCACAAGCCATGTGCATTTGTATACGCATAGGCCCTTAGGTAAGTTGGTATAATTTTAATTTCTGCCCAACCTTATCTGAACTCTAGAGACATACATGTTTCAACACGTCAAGTGCAGGTATTATCAGGTCTGGAGGGCCGCTGAGTAGTCCCATTGAAGAGGAGTTATAGAAATTCATTTAATAAATGAGCGAATGAATAATACCGGAAAGCGTCCAATATCTACGGACACTGGTTTAGCCAAGCACGCGTAATCGAGTAGAAAAATCATGTCTGTGAGTTTATATAACCTACATCAGTAGGCTACTTTTACTTGATCGATGTTTTCATCCGAAATGGCAGAGCGCGTGACTACAATGACAACTCAAAGCACCTTATAAATTATAGGAGTAAACACCTGAGTAGGTCGCGTACTTAGGTCCATGAACATTGCATATGACTTTCATTGGTTTGTCTCAGTATCATAATCGTAGTCGTAATCGTTATCGTAAACTCGGGATATCTAAAGCGTCACTCGAAACCAAGCGTGGGGCACCACTGCCGCACCAGCTTATTCACGAGCGCTGCGTTGAGTTAGAAGGGTTGGTGGTCCTACTCAGGGGCGGATCCAGGGGGGGCCAATCCGGCCATGGCCCCCCCATTTCAAATCACCATGGGACGTGGCCCCCCCCATCCATGGTGGACGAAAAAAAAATTCAGGGTGTCAGTCATGCACAGAGAATTAATGTATAAATGTAATTAAAATCTATAATAGAAATAATATATATAAATGTAATCTAAGTCTCTCACGCAATTGCATTGTCTTAATATAAAGCAACGAAATGAAACAATCTTATAACAGTATCCAACTATGATTTATGGCATACAATGTAAGTCAATCGTGTATATATTCGTAGTAAATTTTAAAAACATTAACACAAATAAACACAAGTATAACTAAGTACAACTAACTATTAATTACAAATCAAGTTAACACGAACAACAGTGTTTGGGATGTAATTTATTTTTTGCAGATGCCAAAAAATTTCAGGGCGAAACATGTTATGTTTTTAGTGTAGTCTACATGTGCAAGAAAGTGCGGTGAATGATAACACATGTTTACTCCTTGTTTTTATTTATATCTTACTATATTTCATTCAGTAGTGGGAGTATTTTATTTATTTTAGCCTTAAAACGTCATCACTCTTTTTAGACAAAAAATTAAACACCTTTTTTAAGATTTAGCACAGATGACTACAAAAGGTCATCGTTTTTTGGGATGCGAAATTAAACACCTTTTTTTAAAATTTCGCACGGAAGACTAAAAAGTCATCACTCTTTTTAGACGAAAAATTAAACACCTTTTTTAAGATTTCGCACGCATGACTACAAAAAGTCATCAGTTTTTTAGGATGCTAAATTAAACACCTTTTTTGAAAATTTCGCACGAAAGAATAAAACTCATCACTCTTTTTAGACGAAAAATTAAATACCTTTTTTAAAGATTTCGCACGCATGACTACAAAAAGTTATCAGTTTTTTGCGATGCTAAATTGAACACCCTTTTTTGAAAATTTCACACGGAAGAATAAAAAGTCATCACTCTTTTTAGACGAAAAATTAAACACCTCTTTTAAGATTTCGCACGGATGATCAAAAAATGTCATCGGTTTTTTGGGAAGGAAAATTGAACACCCTTTTTGAAGATTTCCGGCGGATTACTTAAAAAAATCTAGTTTTCTGGAAAGAAGTTTTTAAGTAAAGTCAATATTTATTGAGATCTTATGGCACTCTTATAAGCACTGAAAAGTACAGCTATTTTGTTAAGAGAACAGCTTAAAATGCTACCATTGCAATGTGAAAATTCAAAAAGTTTCTGGTGGGGAGGGGCATATCCCCTCCCCACACCCCTCCCCTACCACTCTCGGCGCTGCGCGCCTCATGATTGTCTTCAGACGGTGAATTATGTAACCCTCCGGAAACCTCAATCCCCCTAGAGGTGAGGGCTAAATTAAACTCTGGTTCCGCCAAAAATGACTAAAATAGTTAATCAGATTTCCAGCGAAAGATCAACAAAAAAGTTTCCGACCCCAGCCCCAAAATTTTTTGGCCCCCCCCTTCGAAACGTTCTGGATCCGCCACTGGTCCTAGTCGAGTTATCATACTCATCACTAATCAGGCGTCATTTCATCTCCCCGTCTCATGAATCGTGATCGTAATCAACGACTTTCAAAATTGCTAGACGCCACTAGAAGGGCACCAGCTTATTCACGAGCGCTGACGGCTGTGTTATCTGTAGATACACGGATAAGACATCGCTTTGCTCAGCCATTGACAAAGTCCCGTACCGTGGAGGTGAGTTGAAAACTTTGCAGTCGTTGGTTTCCTTTTCGAACATCATCACCGGTGTCTTCAACCCAGCGATTGGCGACAGACTGTGCGTCGAGAATATAAAAATCGTTATCTCGGATGGAGCTCAAGACTTTCGTGATGAGGTCTGGCTTGTTGAATCACTTGGAGTTCAGATTGTTCGAGATGTTGTAGTGTTCGTGGTGTGTCTTGAACCGCGATGCACCGAGAATGTTGCGAAGGATGTTGCCTCGTACTCCGAAAAGGTTAGATGTAGCCTACAATTCTTGTTTCGCCGTTACACTTCAATCTACGCCGTAGGCCCGTACTAATTGCTGGATTACAGTTAAACCGTTCGTCCTCATTGTTAAACCCACCGCATTGGACTGATCAACCTGAATCTTTAAATATCTCCTAATTCACAATCGATAATTCACTTATCCTGTTTGCTCATGCCTCCATCATGCAGAGTCATGCTTTTTCTGTGGTTGGTCCTGTGGTATGGAATTATCTAGAAATGAACCAAAAATAAACGTTGAAATGCTCGAATTGGTACTGCATACGGCTAAAGAGAAAATTAGGAAGATTCGTGAATGTGTAGGCTACTTACGCAAAGTGGTGAAAATTTAGAAAATTGATTTGTCGCGTCAATATCTCGAATACTGAAACATTACTGTTACGGAAGGTTCACAAGATGTCGCTGCATGCAATGAGATAAATAAAACACGAATATGTATCTTTTCATCCGTTTTAAAGGGGGTGGGCATCTTACTCGACCTGGGTATCTTGCAGCACTCTCCCCTAAATTATGTTCGTGTTAGACAAGTGATTTTTAAGAGATTAGGATGTAACAATTACTTTGAGGTCAGAATAGTTTACACATGTCGCCTTTACACTATTATAGAGCCTAGACTCTAGAGCTTTGCCTCTGTATCACTAGTTACATGATGTATCCTTTACTCCTAGTCTGATAACTTTTCTACAGGATTTCAATAAATTGCAGTTTCTTCCGTATAGAATAAGCTTAATGTATAATATACATGCTGACAACTGGATTGATCCCTAAGTGCCTTATTGTTCCAAGGCTAACGAGACATACTTCTTAATCAATGACAACTTTCCGATCGACGAAGTCAAAGACCCTCTGGTGAAGAATATGTGTACCTATGAGGTGAGACAGAGATAAACTTTCTGTGTAATCGTAAAGAAGCGTGATAGTCAAGCTGTTCTGTTGCATTGTCATTTGAAAAACGAAGCTACAAGTCACATTGGACGTGCAATATTATTAATTTTAACACATTGAATGTAGTCACGAAGTTTCCAAGAATTGTTTGTTGGCAGGTTCGCATCGTGCCGTTTATTGTAGCATACTCTGGGGCTTGATTTCATTCACTATAGGCTACCGTACCGGGTTATCATGACTCATGTCGTTTGCCACGTTTTTTCTACCTTTCTGGCATCATTTCTTAAGCTCTCCTTGAAAATGATAGCGGACGCGGACAATCTGAAAAGATTTTGTTCAATATCTTACATGTATAGCAGGTGACAAATGTATTTGCTGTGTACGACGTAAACGTTGGGGTACTGTGGAATTCTAGGTCATCATCATCATCATTGCGGTCCATGGCCTCTGTGCCCGGGTTTGGGTCCACTATTCCGAGGGTCCGCTATTCCGAAGGTCCACTATTCCGAACCCTAACCCTAAACCTAACCCTAAACTTAACTATAACCCTAATCCTAACTCACTCCAACCCTAACCATAACCCTAACCATTACCGTAACCCTAAACCTAACCCTAAACATTACCCTAACCAACCCCAACCCTAACCATAACCATAAACCTAACCCACCCAACCCTAACCCTAACCCACCCTGACCCAACCCTAACCCTAACCCACCCTAACCCAACCCTAACCCTAACCAACAGTAACCCTAACCTGGTTAACCACCAAGAATAACGAACAAAATATAGCGGATATTCGGAATAGTGGACCTTCGGAATAGTGGACCCTCGGAATAGCGGGCCGACACCCTGTGCCCGTTGGTGTCGATCGCATGTTTCACCATCCGTCTCCACTTGTCTCTCTCCTGTGCCATTCTGCTCAATTTTTGGATCTCCATTTCGCACCAGTCTGTGATGTCGTCCAGCCATTCCCTACACGGCCCTCCCCTAATTCCCGCTCCGTCCATCTTCTCCAAAATGGCTTGCTTGATAAGTCTGTCAATGCCCATTCTGCACACATGTTAAAAAATGTTCAGTTTTCTTTCCATTATCAGTTATTTCATATTTTCTATATTTTCTACTTTTGCGCGCACCTCCACATTAATTTCGTTATTTTCTACTCCCACCTGATGTGTAATACCCTCCTGTTGCAGCATCTCATCTTAAATGCCAATAGTTTGTTTTCCGCTTACATAAGCTTATTATAAAGTCCATGTAGGCCCAGGGGCGGAGACCTAGGGGGTACAGGGGGGACGGTCCACCGCAATGAAGGAGTTGAGGGCACGGCCCATGCATTTGTCCCCCCAATCGTTGAGCGTCAAGACTAAAAAAAGGTCATCAATTTTTTGGCGGCGAAAATAGATGAAAATTTTCTGAAACACTCAGCCATTCGTCCATCAAAAAATGTCGCGTCTTTCCGTCCCCCCCCCAAGTCTCCGCCCAGGTCTCCGCCTATGTGTAGGCATATATCGCATGCATATAAAAGTAGCCTATGATAAATATGCACGTTTTTATTACTATTTTTTATTTTATGCTGATTTCGCGACTTCTCAAAGGCCGCCAATTCTCCCACTGCCTTCGCTATCCTTCTTCCTATCTCTTTTCCGCAGTTATTGTCCCATATCAGCAGGCTTTCCAGATAGTCTACACAAATTCTTCCACGTTCTCCAGGTTTCCCCGTTCACCTCGATTGATGTCATGCTCGTTTTTCTCCAGAGGTCAATGTTTTGACCTTGCTGTGTTTAAATTTTAAGCCTACCGCCTCTCTTTCTCTGCATAGGATATTTATATTTTCTTGTATGTTCCTGATTCTATTAGGTCTATTGTCACCTGTGAATAGCCTACGATGTTGTTGATCAGCGTTCCGCGTATGGAAATCCCGGGTCTGAATTCTAGCTAGAAGGCCTAAATAATAATTAGATCTGAAAACTCAAACTCATCTACATGTATTATACAGCTCTATTATTCAAGAACCGTAGAAACTTTTGAAAGTGTGAGCAACATTGCATAGACAGAAATGAAACGTAGGAAATCCTGGAAAATAGTAAATTACGGAAACGCAAACTTCGGACAATATCATGATCCTAGTGTGTTCATCGAGTAAACACACACACACACACACACACATACACGCACACACAGGATATATATATATATATATATATATATATATATATATATATATATATATATATATGCAGATTGGCCAATAGACATGATGTTATTTGCACTATGCTGGCGACCACAAGAGTAGGCCTTAATTATTATAGAGTTAATAATAATGATGTATAATAGCAGACAGTGTCATTATAAGATAGGCAACCTCAACTAGAATCTTTTCTAACATTCAAGAATATTAACTTATGAAGTTCTGGTGTATTTGCTTGCAGACGATATATTCTAGAATACTGAAGAACCTTGGCCTATGCCCTATTTGGTATTCTGAATCAAAGTCTCATATTTCCACTCAACTGCCAAACCTGAACACTGGAATGGTTTGCAGAATTTTCGAAGCTGCCCGATTCAAACATTAGTCCTGCTATTGTAGTTTGACTTAGATTCCTTAAAAACTGCTAACATAAACAGACTGCGATTCTATAATAGTAGACCCCTATTATTTATCTGCGCTGGCAAATATCTTGCGGCACGGTTTCATCACCGGGACTCGAGTTTGATTTTTTGTAAACAGGAAAATTCTTGCTAACAGAAGTTGTGCTTTGATATCATAAGATAGGCCTAATGTTTTCAGAAGCTTTCTAAAATTCAAATTGTCAATGATTGTTTGGCTTGCAAATTACATCTTGATGCAGTGATGTGTTTTTTCATGTGAATATTTCGGAAATATAGAAAAATTAAATACAATAGCCTATCTTAGCGAACGAAACGACGAAGTTAATATTCCGGGAAATTACCCGAAACAGAAACATGCGATTTATTGCAAACATATATGTAGGCTAATTATTATAGAAATGCCGATGGGCTGACTTGCACAATAGACTAATGATCAGTGAAGCCATATTTAATGAGATGGACGCCAGTCTGGCAGCCTGGGTGACATATCGAATGGCAGAGCCGTGTAAGAGCACTTTGCTGAAATCCTATGGACTCATGTAAGAGGCGCGATCAAAAGGGGAAAGACAATTCGCGATCGGAAAAGACCAGAAAAAATGATTTAGCTAATTTTTAATAGTATGTAATCATGTGTTCTATCTTGTCCAAGTTGTAATTTTTTCATATAATTATTTCTGTTAATTCTTTGAGATATGCGGGCCATTTTCTTAGGCCTGGCGGGCCACTTTTGGCCCGCGGGCCACGGGTTGGGAACCGCTGGCTTAGATCATGCAGTGCTGGAACAAGTGAAGGAGGACGATGAAAAGTTTTGACCGGAGAAGTAGTAATAAAGGTTGCACTTCATGTAGGAAATAAAGTTTGCACTAAATGGGGTGGTGTAGGCTAGTAGTGGTGGGTTCGGTGTCTTGGAACTGGAGGGTTCCATATTCGAATGCACCTAGGGCTGCCAACCGTCCCGGATTCGCCGGGACAGTCCCGGAATCGACCCTGTGCGTCCCGTGTCCCGGATTGATCTCAAATTGTCCCGGAATTTGATCCAGATCAAGATCCACTTAGCACAATTATTGTTCCTATTAATGTTTTACTTACTAAACTCAGCCATTTGTATGATTTTACGTCCTGCTCTCCATCAATCAATCAATCATTTATTTTGAACCCAATCATTTTACAGTTATACAATCAGACCCATACATTGCATTGTTGGCTGAACATCGGGAGTTAAAGTCTTCAAAACTACAAATCACTGACAATCGGTTTTCGGTTTAGCATAATTTTTATTGTGTCCAGTTTTAATGCTTTTTTTGCGAGAGGGCGTTCAGCATTATGAACGATCTGTTGTCTAATAATCGCAATTATCTGAGCACCGAGAGTTCACCGACTTTATTAAAGCACAACTGTTTGCATGACATGCGCTGATTTCTGCGACTTTGCGCCCAGTGTTCTGGAACTGCTTAACGCACATAAGTAGATCCTCTAATATATTACATGTAAGTATTGGTCCTAAGTTTAATATAAATTCTGCTCTCCGGTCGCGGACCTATGAGCCTACGATACCTACGAACTTCCATCAATTTGGGCTCATAGGTCTTACTCTGATGAGCCTAGGTGACGAGCTTGAAATGTTTTTTCTTGAGGTTGATTTTTGTCTTAAATTTAGACTATAAAATTATGTCTTTTGATGATTTGTATGAAATTATTAAGGACTTTTTTTTAGTAAATTGTAGATGTAAGTTCTATTCTGGGCTGACACAACATTTGTTACATTATGCGCTTCTGTGGATTGTGTAAATTGGTAATGGCACTTCGAGTGGCTGAAGGCGTCCCGGAATGGCAAAATCAAAAGTTGGCAGCCCTAAATGCACCTCAAGTCCCGATCTTACATCAAATGAGCGTCTCCTAACTGCTACAACAAGATTTCTGTCCCAGAACAGCACTGCACAGTGCACATGCATGGGTTAAACATAATGGATTTCATTTCGACAATGCATTCATCCATGCAAACATAATATTATATGGGTCATACGCGGACTAGTCGTTTCATGCGCTCGGTTGGATGGGGAGTGCACTTAATCCCGTTTGCTCGTGCCTCCAACATGCAAAGCTGTGCTTTTTCTGTGGTTGGTCCGGCAGTATAGAATGGCCTTTCCTCTTGAGTTGCGCCTGTTAAATAGGTCACTCACTGACACACTCTAAAAGCTCTCACTTGAAAATCATTCATTTTGCGTTTAGAAATCTGTAGCACCTCTGAGCTATATGAATGAGCGAACGAACGAATGAATGAATGAACGAACGAACGAATGAATAAATGAATGAATGAATGAATGAATGAACGAACGAACGAATGAATGAATTAATGAATGAATAAATGAACGGACGAATGAATAAATGAATGAATGAATAAATGAATGAATGAATGAATGAATGAACGAACGAACGAATAAATGAATGAATGAATGTATGAATGAATGAATGAACGGACGAATGAATAAATGAACGAACGAACGAATGAATGCATGAATGACTGAATGAATGAATGAATGCAGCAACGAGGCGTAAAGCACGCAAATGTTGATATCTTTAGGATTCATCAATCGATTGTGGTGTGTCAAATGCACATAAATTTTCAATTTTATTGCAGCTACAAATCTACCAGACGTTTCTTATTGAACCACAGCTGAAACAACTGCAGATGATTCATATGACAAGTGGCGTCTCTGTTATTCACTAAGGTGTATCACCATTCACCAATCAGATGGAAAGATTAACATCGCGAGGATTGACGACTCTGAGAAGCTTTTCTCATCTGTAAAAACGGTAGATGATTGACATGTGCGCCGGGTAGTCGCCAATACATGTAAAGTTGTACACCGTAAATCATCAAAAATTAACTTTTACACCATTTTTTCTACCTCTGTCTGTGTTGTAACTTGTAAGGAAAGATACAAAGACACTCTGGGAAAGATACAAGCGCGTATAGGTGTCAGTGCAGCGTGTACTCCTCGGCGTTGATTTATTCTCAGCAGCAGAACATATTTCATGAGGAATCTCTCAAATATATTGGTATTTGGCGTTTGAGTTGTTCCAAGACGCAAACGAAATTCAAGTCAAAAGCAAAGAACCCTGTCTGTATGCCGTAGAGATCAGGATGTTGACCGATCAAGGCCGGATTAACAAATGTGGGGGCCCTGTTCGGTAAAACTGTGGGGCTCCCAACTTTACAGAATTACGACAAAATGACGCACAAAATGTGTTGCAGGCCTATTCCACGAATCAACATTCGTCTATTGATTATTGATTCACTATAGCCTACTTCTATTTTTACAATATCAATGACAACATGTATTTTAGTATTCCAGTCTAGTGTTGAAGTAACCCATACATTTTTCGCCCGGCTTCTGTCTCTCTGTATGGGCCGCCTTTCACTGCGTTCAGCTAACCGTGGAGACTTCCTTGCCACTTATCGCGTAGGCTACTTTCACCATGCAGCGAAGAGCATTCCTGGTAGCGGTCCAGCTATCTGAAATAACCTCCCTGCGGGTCTCCTCTCGCTTCCCCATGACTCTGCGTGCTCTTTCTTTCGCCTTCCTAGGCTGAAGAATTTTTTTGGTCCTGGGTTGGGAGCGCCTATGAGTAGATTTTTAATGGGCGCCAGAAAAATTTATGCGATTGATTGTTTGAATTTGTAACAAGAGAGTGTATACTGCGCCCCCAGAGTGCACAACAACTATAATGAGGCCAATTCATAATGCGTTGCATGACACTTGGGTTCCAATCGGACGAAGTATTAAATGTTTAAATAAGCAATAAAACACAACTCTTACTTGCATTTCTGAGTGATTTCAAGATCAATCCGCCTGTTAATGGATACTCCAATAAGGGCCCCCACAGGGCCCCCACAGGGCCCATACATGTGCAAAAGTTATAAATGTTAAAATCAGTGTTTTTCGAACAATTTTGCAATTTTGTTCAGAGATTTAAACTCATTTTTGCTATTAACATATTATTGACAATGATGAAAAAAATATTCCTGTTGCATGTGTGGGGGCCCCCTAAAGTGTGGGGGCCCATGTTCGGCCGAACATGTCGAACATGCCTTAATCCGGCCCTGTGACCGATAATATACAATGCATCGTGTGGGTTGGTGTCCAGTTCCCAAATCGCTGTCTAACCTTCCTTCCCAACGGTAGTGTAGATCCCTGCTATCATTATGGTTGGTGTCAACTGCCAGCCATGGGGAAGGTTTTGCGCTTTGGATGATCTCATCGGCTACCTTTGAGATTCCCGAGTCAACTGTGGACCACTAGTATATAATAATTTTATTATAGATGAAGTTGTCCAACTCCATGGCCAATTCGAGGTCGGCGGCGATACCGAGAGCGCTTGAGACGGCCACTGGTTAGGTTGGAGATTCTTGACGACCTAAAGGTATACGAATACAAGGTTGAGGGATAGAGGCTTGTCTACATGTAGGCTACATGTATGTCCTATGGACAGGATATATATCCTCGAAACTCCAGAAGTTTGACCACTTCCCGCGTCGTGATCGCAGGAAGAAACACACAGGGACTCTGTCTTGATTGCTGCCACACTAACTAGCGAGCATACTTATTAATGACGGGAATCAAACCCGCGGTCAAGTTGACCTTCTGCTCTGTGAGCTGGTGTATCATCATCATTCACCTTCGTCAGTACGAGTGTCAAATAGAACATTGTCCTAGCCTGTAGTGCAGTGTTGCTTGGCCGATATGTACTCTCGGAATGCAATGTGTACACTGTACAGTGTGTATGGTGGAGTTTGAATGTCGACAATCATCGAGAAATGAACGATGTGTGGACGACAGCAATTGATTTGAATGCAATACGTAGTTTCATTTAACAACACTGTGCGATGACATTTATCATTATCGTCGCCCTCCTCATTCATACATGCGTGGGACTGGCACTGTCATAGGGCGAACAGTGCATGGCAGAGTTTTGAATGCAAGAAGAATGACGGTGTAGCGCCATAAATAATTCCCTAGCAATGACGATCCATCGCTGATATGACATAATACGTGGGCTGTGTGACGTGTGTAGACATATGGCAATAACGGGTTTTACCCGAGATAGTTGTATGTGGGTGTGTGCACGTGTGTGTCTCTGCGTGTGTGTGTGTGTCTCTGTGTGTGGTTTTGTGTGCTTTTTGTTGTGGGTCTATTCTGTAATGTAATTAACCATCGCTGATTTGACTTGTACGGTACGTGTCTGCGATGATGTGAATTAATTCATGCGCACACGGAGCACAGTTTCAATTTCCCCTTTGCAATAATTTGTGTTGTCTTTCTGCAGACAGAACCCTGTGGAAAGACAATGAATGTAGGACATTTCCCCCCTGGACATTCCCCCCCCCCGGACGTTTCCCCCCTGGACATTTCCCCCCTGGACGTTTCCCCCACTGATTTCGACTAGGACATTTACCCCACCCCTCCCACTGGACATTTCCCCCCCTTCTATGCATACCACCTCAATTGTCCATACAAGTCCTGCCCTGAATTCTAGAGCTAGGCCTGTATATAATATTATTATATTATAATAAAATCTGAAACTTTTACAACGAATCCTTTGAAGTAAATGCTAAGGAATCCATATAAATAGCTATGCGTATAAAACGCACAAACATACTGTATGGACCCTTAATGTTGATCGAACTCAAGTGCGAAGTTCGAAACTTTTGATACAATTGCGATGCGATTATAGAAACCGGAGCTTTAGATCAAAACATCGGACCGGTCAATGTTTATTTTAGGTCTTGACTATTACTGACAATTGAGGTGATATGTAGGCCTACAGTCACTTTTGAGGTAGCCCTGATTGATGACTGAGTCTTCGCTAATAAGTCACAGTCGAATTACTCTAAATGAACAAATAGTGTTCGTACCTTACGTTCCATAACGGATGCCTTGATGGCATCATCAAAGACCTACTGGGCGTAGACTATACCTTCCAATTCCTTCTTTCAATACCTAGGCGTGAAGACGATAAAAACACTGGTTGTCGCATACGGGGGGGGGGGGAAATGTCCTAGGGTAGGGGGGGAAACGTCCAGGGGGGAAATGTCCAGGGGGGAAACGTCCGGGGGGAAAATGTCCATGGGGGAAATGTCCGTTCCCCAAACACAATGCATCGCTTCTCGATGATTGTTTAGGGACTTTAGGCCTACATGCCTCCATTAGACTTCTGTGCAAAATGTTTAGCCTTTTCCTTTAGCGCCAAAATAGATAATAGCGAATGCCCATGGAGGTGGCATGATTGACTCTAAATCAATAGGGTAAAACGTCACAACACTAGATATAAAATAATATTAATTCGACATTCCAGTGAAGTTCAAGCTCACCATGCAATAGCCAAGTGCAATTTTTTGCATTCAATCCAAGGAGTCGAAGTTACAGGTGATTGAATGACTGGGTCAGAGGTCTTGGTATGAAACTTCAGCTGTAGTAGGCCTAGTCTTCCTTATTCAAAATTTGGTCTGTAGTTCGCATAGTTGTTTTCCTTTGAGGATTCTGTGGGCAGCTTTGTAGACAGCCGCTTGGAAGCCCGTTTGGAAGTTGACAAGGCTTGCTATTCGAACCGGATAACGTGTTGATGAATACATAGGTGCGAGTATGTTTTGTATAATTGCGTCTATTAATTTATAAAGTGCCTCTCGCAGCGTAAACCAATCGGAGACGCTCCCAGTGCGAAAGACCAAGAGAAAAGAACGTAGTTTTAAGACTGCGAATAGATGTGATTCGGGTAGGTCTAACAGCTAATAGCAAAGAAAATGTCAAAGTAGATAGCTGATTCCAAAGTGCAGGACCAATGAGGTTTGACCAAAGCAATCCTAGGGAGATCTTGTCTGTCACGTGAGCGTAGGCTATAGTGGGCGAAGAGGGAATGCTGCAGCGGTCAGGTGGATGAGATCATGAGGGTAAGTGGGCGCTAGACCAGAGTAGCCTATAGGTTAGTTATCGCCTATGTATGTAGAATGCCTTGGAAGGCCTATGTAGCCCTGTGTGTGTTTGTGCTTTTCTGTCAGTGGTAAAATCAGCGAGCAGTTATAAAGAAATTTGACAAATGACTCGCTTAATCAAGCGACTATAATTCAACTAAGCTGTCAGTAGCAAGAGGCGCGTGATCATTATGGCTGCAATAAAGTCTATTTTCGTTGTTCAAAATCGATGGATTGTTTCATATTGATAAATTTGCAATTGGCGATCGATGACGTCTGGTACAGAAATGTTAAAACACGACGGTGTCACGAAATAGAGTATCCCCCGTATTAATTGTATCCCCCAAATTAAAAAAAAGTCGAAAAAACCGCTTCCGCGTGTATTTATTTTTGCAAATTAATTTTCATCTGCTTTGTTTTGAACAATGACACTAACCGGTATGTTTATTCCTACTAGATTATTTGTTTTGCTCTGTTTTTAGAGCAGTTAAAACATTTAAAACACTTAAGGACACTCAGAGTCACTAAATAAATTCGAGTTGCCTTTATCTGAGCATTGCTTAGGACATTTAAAACAATTAGAGTCACTTTAAATTTTGATTACAGCATGATTTTTTTATTATGCGCATTTTTCAAAACAGGGGATAGAATGGTTTATCCCCTCAGATAGTATAGACCGGTTAATTCCATCCGGGGGATAGATTAATTCATCCCCCCGGATAGCTTTCAGGGGGGATACTCCGTTTCGTGTCAACGGCATTCATATAATTTCCAGATTGCATCTGATTCGTGTGGGCCTACCAGGGTTTAAAGTGTGCCTGGACGGTCATGGACGACGTCCAGGCACTTATTTTAAAATCTGAACTCCGTCCGTCCACTTATTTGGCTCGTGCAGCAGTGAAAGGTAAGCAGCGTCCATGCACCTATTATTTTTTTACACTTAAAGCACTGGGGCCTACCTTACGCAAGAAAATGAAGCTGCTGTTGCCCTTGCGACTGGTAGCACAGAATTTCAAAGGTGACCAACTACTCTTGTTTGGAAATGCTGCCTTCGAGCGACTTTGATCTGCGAACGAATTCTGAGCTTTGTGTCGCGAAGAAAACAGATGCCTCAATGTACTTGAATATGTTGCTTAGAATCTATCTAATTAACTAATAACCTAGCATGTTCAACTTTTTAATTTTAAGCCACAGTTAAGCAAGGTAATTCAACTGTGGCAACTACAGATAATTAGGCTAATATGTGGCCACAATGTAATACCATAGGGGCGTCAAGTGATGAACCACGTAGAACTAAGAGGGAATGTCCAGAAATTTCAGTCTCACACTTGAGAGGCAACTGCGAGTGCAGCAGAGAGCAGGTTGATTAGAAATCCAGGTGTCAGGGAAGCTTAAATTAAACAGATCAGTCTTAAATCCAGTTTGATAATCACAAAAATGATCAGTGAATTTCAACGCTTCAGATGAGTCCTATCACTGAAAACATCCTGGAGCGAGGCGCAGCGAAGTCTAGGTAATTGAACCCGAAGCGAAATGCCCGACCAATTCCAATGCCCTCACGAGCAAATACACTGGATGGCCTTCATCTGACCTTGGCTATGCCCATCTGGCACAGTGGCTTAGACGTCGACGGCGGCATTCTCAAGTGGCAAGGAAGGCACCAAATCGAGCAATTTTTATGATGGACTTGTCAACCATCTACACGAGTCAAAGTGAATGTTCTCGATAATACCGAACTCAGTGAGAAGTCAGAATGGCTGTGGCATCATTCGTGTCAGCTGAGTCTCGCCCAGATTAACCGCGAGCGTCTTGTTGACCCTTGGACATTCGAGGTCACCGCTCCTCTGCTTTACCGAACCTACTCTTAGTTAGTCAGCAAGAATGGCAACTTCGTGGTATCGAACCTGTGCCGCGTATAGTGGTCTCAGCGGTCTGGAGCAGGTTCACACAGCATCAAACCTGCTACATTGGATTCCACCTGAAGAATTTTTCGTTAGACTCCAATAATTGACACCTACTGTGATGTGTATTTATGTGCACTTGCTATAGCGCCCCTTCAAGCACGCTACTCAGAGGAACTCCCGACTACAGCGTGGACACTGCGTCGAAATTTCACGCCGAAGCGCTTAGCAATTGCGAGTGAGGGACTTGCCCAAGGTCCCTACACGGCGACTTGAGGTGGATTCGAGCCTGCAACCTGCGGCTACAAGGCAACGAACATACCCACTACACCACCGCGCCCCACGATAGGTCGTGCTGGAGTTGGGATCGCCTCCGAGTAGTCCTCATGACGGGACGACACGTGAATTTATGATTTACTGAATTTATCTTATATAAAATTTATCCTATATAAAATAATATATTAAAGAAAGCAGTCAAGCGCTGACAAAATTAATTACCATCGAAGCCAATAAGAATTTGTCAGCGCTTGACGAGCTCGCTCTTAATTTATTTCTGCATGATTAGTTCTTTAATCTGCGATAGCTGCAACTAGTAAATTTTTGATAGATATCTTACCTGACTTTAATTTTATTTATATCACAAGATAACGAATTCATGAAGATAATCAATGTCTACATCTATGCCACGGCAATGTGCCAGTCAAAATAACGAATGTAAAATGTTACGCCCGCCCTAACCGCTAGGGGACCGGAAGCGCTTGCAAGGGATGCCCCACTTACTCGCTTACTTTCGCCCCCCTCCCCTAGTGTGGCGGCGTACTGCCGGGGCGACAGGGAACCACCTACGGGAACCTCAAGTGTGAACGACAGGGAGGAACGTCCAGATTCTCTTCTTTCATGGGTACCAGGGCCTACAGGACATGTCTCCGCGGCGGTTTGTCGACGCGCGACAGCACCCTCTTTCCGGTGCTCGTCTGAGTTCGTTATCCCCGCGGCAGCTTTGGGCGAAAGGGACTCGAACTCCTGAAGAGGTGGCGGAGAGTATTTGGCTGAATATATCTGGCGCTCTATCAATCTCTCATCACTACTGACTGTCCGCCCTCCCTCCGAATCATCCGATTCCTCTAGGGCGTCGCCCCTCAAAGAGCTGGCACGAGACATGGGATTATTCTGTTTTACAACTAATTGCAAGTCAGTCAGTGAATCACCTTCAATTCTAGTTCAATATTCAACGCTTTATTTATTCTTGCAACACTACTTAATTAATATACAATTGGCAGCAACCTGTGCAAATACAATTCTGCCTATAATACTTATCAGTTCAACACAAAGTATTCCTAACACTACACAGCATTTATGGCTGGTTATTACACACTTTGCATTACTTGATACCTATCCTTTATGCTCCTGCATATAACTAGACTATCAGTTCAGTTCTTATTTCCTTAACTACTGCAGAAGGTCAAATCACGCTATTAATCAGTTACACGAAAGCAACGAATTAACATCAACACTTTGCACTAATTTACCACGACCACAGCAACAGTTATATCGCAAGGCTACTTCTAGCAACTCTTTCAATATATTCACACTTCTTAATACAAGCGCTAATTTATCCTTCGCTCTACCTGTAATGCGCTATATAATCTATATCAACGCGTTCCGGCCATTTTACACATTCATTCATTTACAGATTCAGCACGCTACACTTGAATTTATTTCTACTTCCCTGATTCCTAAGCGGTTTTGCTTATTTCGACGTTCTCTTTCCACCGGAGGCGACCAGCGGTCGTTTACTTTATTATCTATTAATTTAGTTGACTTCCTTATTAATTTAGATGCCCGAAAACTTAGTTTTAAACGAATTTCTATTCAAAAAGATGGCCTAGTCTTTTTCGTCGGTTTTCACCCCTTCGCGTCTCTTTGTCCTACTGACTTAGATTGGTCCAGCAGCCAATCGGAAGCGACCTTTTACCGCTGTTTTTAGGTCACGCGTCGCTCTTGGCCAATCAGCGGCGCCCACACTTTCGCCACGTCATCTAAAAGGTCACACGTCATGCTGGCGTAATGTCTGCAGCCTCGCTCTGGTGCAGCATAGAGTTAATTAACCGTTATGGCCAACATGGATAAAAATAAGTATAATTTTGTAGCTTTTCCCAAAACGCTACACTCTCCCCTCCTTAACCCGAATTTTCCATATTACTGGAAAATTCAGCAGTGGTCGCGTACTGAATCCGTTGTACAGGAGTTGCTAAGTCAGGGTCATCACTACTATACTAAAAGACATTGCCGCTTGAGAACAGTCTGAACAGTAAGCAGGCAATTCTACATCAACAACTGTATGAAATCTCATCTTAACTCTAAGAACCAACAGGGTTCCTAATTCACAAAAGGAGAAATCAACTAATTAGTCTCCTAGCAACGCTTGTGGTAAAAGTTCAGGTACACAAAGTACGGCATCTTAGCACGGCTTTACTCATAACAACTTAACCCTAACAACACAGCCGCTTAAATTCTCAAGGTGACTGCAGGGCAATGTTTACGCTCATGTAACATCCTTACTTTGCAATCTCCCTGAAACCATATGTTCGGAATCACCAGCAAAAAGAGGGGGGGACGTCTACTTACATTGAAGGTCTCCAACTCACTCTCGCTCCCTACTCCACGCAGACCACAATTCAGCAAAGGCACAAGGTCCGGGTATCAGGCGATTCAGAGAAAGCATACCACTAGGCCAGCCTTTACCTCACTAGGGTTACTAACTACGTCCATTGGTTACCCAATCCTCGTCGGAATACAGGCCATTGGTGTTTAATCACCAGTCTCTGCTTCCACGAACCCCGGGACTACTAACTACCAGACACAAAGTCTCTGAACTAAAGCAGGGTTGGAGATCCCAATAGAAATATTATCCATACTCTTACACATTATCAGGGGCTATCGGGTTATCCTCCTCCCCAGGTTTCAGGTAATGCACATCAAACAGTTACAGTAACCAATGTACTACAATCCATTTCAGCAACAGCTCGAAGCCACAAACCAAGAGAATGTCCTCTAACACATACAATCATGCTTCGGCCCCAAATCCTACAGATAGTCCTAGCACAGTTAACATGTTATTAGCTACAACATTAACGACAACTTAGACTAACACGAAATATAAGCAATTTGACTTAAAGCAGTTTTCATCCAAAAAGCAACTAAACTTAAGATGAATCATTTTTCTGTCATTATGTATCCAGCCCAAAGTTAACTCTCCGCAGGCACAAATCATCACATCAGTTGCTGACACATTATTGCAGGCACAACACGCTACAACAAGGCTTGAACCAGCCACATAAGGCATTATCGCTTAGTGAAGCGTACCTATGCCTACTAGGACGGATTAACTCCATGACCTACGCTGTTACCTCTACGTCACCTTTCCACACAGGAAGTTTACACAGGACCAAGTACACACATTTCCACCAACGGAAGGAATATATCACCATCATTTCCACACAGGAAAAAGTTTACATCCATTTCCACCAACGGAAAGAGTACATCTCATTCATTCCCACACAGGAAAAGTTTACATCCATTTCCACCAACGGAAAGAGTACATCTCATTCATTCCACACAGGAAAATTCTCAAGCAACCAATAACGACGATTGGACGGATTACCGCTTATTACATCTCATTCATTCCACACGAGAAAAACTCTCGAGCAACCAATAACTGCGACTGGACGGATTACAGCTCATCTAACTAACAGACCACCAATCTCCTCTTCTATGTAACCCTTAATGCCTGCCACAATTTCGGTCCACCTACAAGTTTACAACTTACTCACTTACCAACTACTCAGGCCAATGCATACATCAGGATAATTCACCAAATTCTAGCAGCCTGCTTTTCAGTCAATGCGCACATGCAATTTGCTCTTAATCCAGCACATTTTAGATTCAAAAATCTAATCTGTAATCAAGGTTATGCACATCAAAGCTTAAAACAACATGCAATCACAACATTTTGCCTTTCTTCTGTGGCAATAAAAACAGCAATGCAATAAAATACACAAGTAAACAATTCTAATCTACCCCCAATGATCTAACCTAGATCAAAGTTATAAAATAAACATTTTATTCATCGAAAGGAACTAAAACCTAGGCTTCTTGCCACAATCTCTACTCGTCGCCATTACGCGACATTACCATCACATTACACTACATTACTCTCTATACCGCCGAGGTGGCACAATAGTGCGATGCGGTCTCAAGGGAGTCATCGCCTCTTCCTCATCAGGGACTTCGACCCGTGCCAGGGTGTCAAGGTCAACTGGTCCGATGGTATCGGAACTCGGACTCACGTCCCAATCGTTAGGGGTCTCCCCGCTGTATAGCTTGAGTTTATCCACATAAACTAGTTTCGGTTGGGCTCGGGCCGACTTTTGGACCTTGTAAAGGACCGGACTCAGTTGTTCCAGGACACGATACGGTCCGGTGTACAGTTTACTCCATTTTTCCTTGATCCCTGACCGTCGTCGCGGGTAAAAATACCAGACCCAGGACCCTATGGCGAAGGTAGCTGGTCTGACTCTCATATTGTACCGTGCTTCTCGGGTAGTGGCTTGGCGCTGCATAAATTTTCGAGCCAGTGCAAAGTTTATTTGTACATTTTCCATTTGACTAGCGACAAAATCATCAACATTCGACATGGCATTCATAATTTGCACATCACCAAGCACTAGATCAATGGGCATGCACAATTCTCTCGCTAGGAAAAGGCGATTTGGAGTGAAGCCGGTACTCTCACTCTCGCTGGCACGGTAGGCGGCGAGGACGTAGGGGAGATGCACATCCCAATCCCGCTGGTTTTGGGCTACCACCTTTCCCAGAAGGGTATTCAGGGTACGGTGAAACCTCTCGACAGCTCCGTTAGTGCTCGGTTTGTAGGGTGAGGTGCGGACTTTGTCGATCTTGAGGAGTCTGCACAGGTCTTTGAACAGAGTTGCCTCAAAGCAGGGTCCTTGGTCCGTCAGAATCTGGCGTGGACAACCGAAACGGCAGAAGACTTCTTTCACGAGGACTCGTGCCACAGTGGCGGCTTCCTGATTACGGATCGGATGGGCCTCAGCCCAACGCGAGAAGTGGTCGACTGCGGTCAGTATGTAGCGGTATCCAGTGCTGGAGGTCGGGTGTGGGCCGGTAATATCCACTCCCAGGCACTCCATGGGTGCTCCTACGGTCATTGTTTGCAGTCGCCCTTGCCTGGGCGGTTTTCCTCTGAAATATTGGGCGCAGGGGTTGCATCGCCGTAGTGCTACGCGAACGTCTTCTCTCCACCCAGGCCAGTAGGCTCTTTTCTGGAGTTGAGACAGGGTACGTCGGATGCCCATGTGGCCCCCCGTGATCCCCTCATGAGCCAGTTGAATCAGTGTCGAACGGCGATGAGGCGGTGGAATTAACTGGTAGTTGGCGACCTTGCTGTCTTCCGCGTCGAGCCAAGCCCTGACTAGTAGTTCCTCTTTCAATTCTAGTTGCGGCCACTGGGAGACTAACGTCTTTACTGTTCCGCTCCGATCCCTCGTCTCAGCAAACGAAGGTGGATCGTCCGAGTCACATTTCTTTCGAATCACCCAGCCCAGGTCAGTATCCGCTCTTTGCTCATCTCGTAAGGTGTTTTTGCTCCAATCTTCCGGCAGAGTCATTCCTCCCCGTTCGATATCTCGCAATTCCCGAACGGCTTGTACCTGGTGGGGAAGGCGGGACATAGCATCTGCGTTTTGATGTGCCGACCCGGCTCGGTGTTGAATGTCAAATTCGAATTCTTCGGTAATGGCCAGCCACCTCGCCTGCTGTCCGATCGGAAGGGGCGTTCTCCGCAGCCATTGTAACGCTGAATGGTCAGTTCTGAGTAGGAAACGTCTCCCCAACAAATACTGTCGATAGGTTTTCAGAAAATGGATGATCGCGAGGAGTTCCCTTCTGGTTACGTCGTAGTTCTGTTCCGCCTTCGAACAGAGCCGACTCCCATAGCAGACTACCCGCTCCTGTCCTTCTTGAACTTGGGATAGAACGGCTCCGATGGCGTCTCCAGAAGCGTCGGTATCTAGGATATACATCCCCTCATCTGTGGGAAGGGCCAGGACGGGTGCTTCGGTGAGGAGTTGTTTCAACCGTGTAAACGCTTTCTCACACTCGCCGGACCAGTAGAAGTGACACCCCTTTCTCGTTAGTGCATGCAAGGGCTGGGCAGTTTTCGAAAAGTCAAGGACGAATTTACGGTAGTAAGAACATAACCCAATGAAGCCTCGAACTTCTTTGAGATTCGTCGGGGTTGGCCAGTTTCTCACCGCCGCAGTCTTCTCGGGATCAGTCATGATCCCTCGTTCGCTGACCACATGTCCCAGGAACAGCACTTCACGTTGTAACAAATGGCATTTAGATGGTTTCAGTTTCAGTCCCACTTTAGACAATCTCTCCAACACCTGTGTTAGCCTGGCCAAGTGGGTCTCGAGGTCCTCTGCAAAAACGATAATGTCGTCAAGGTAGATGAGGCACACTTCGAAGTTTAGTCCAGCCATGACCAAATTCATCATTCGGGAAAACGTGGCCGGCGAATTGCACAGTCCGAAGGGCAGCACGCGGAATTGAAAGCTCCCCCGTCTAGTGATGAATGCCGTTTTCGGTCGATCTTTCGGATGAACGGCGACTTGATGGTAGCCCGCCCGGAGGTCGAAGGTGCTGAACCACTTGGCCCCTGCCAGGGTGTCGAGGCTCTCGCTGATAAGTGGTAAGGGGTAGGCATCTTTCCGAGTTTTGGTGTTTACCGCACGGTAGTCAACACAGAACCTCGGGGTTCCGTCCTTTTTCTTAACCATAACTACATTACTGGCCCAGGCGGAAGCGGAGGGTTCTATCAGTCTCTGTTGTAACATTTGACCTACTTGCTCATCGATGACGGGGAGTAAGGACAGCGGTTGTCGGCGAAGCGGCTGTCTCACTGGAGTCTCCGTTCCGGTTTCTATCTCGTGCTGAATCACATCGGTAAAGCCCAGGTCCCATTCGTTTATGGAGAAGGCTTTTTGGTTCCCCAAGATGATGGTTTTCAGTCTTTCCCGAGTCTCTTCTGGAACATCTGGCGCGACCCCCTCCCACAAGGGTGCGAGCACCTCTCTCATTTCGCTTTCGGTAGGTCCTCTTGGTGTTTCTACCACGCCGGCGCACATCATACTGTCTTCGGTGGAGCTATCTTCTCCCATAACGGTAACTGGTTCAGCCGTACACCGCACTCCTTTCTTCACCCATACCGCTCTGTTCGTCGGATTCATCACGCGGAGTGGCAGGTCGAAGTTCCTATCAGGTAGCAGGGTACCCGCCAGAATAAGACCTGTCTCTAAAAGTTGAGGGTTAACCGCCCACTGATTTTTCCATGATTTCAAATTTTCCAACACGACATGGGTTTCAACATCCATCTCGCTGTTCGGCGCGATTAAGGTATCTCGGGAGACTATTACTCGACGGCATGCTCCCCCATAGGTTTTCCGGCGGACCTCAAACCGACGACCCCCTACCCGAATCCAGTTCTGTCCCATGTGCCACAGGGCATTTTCGGCCTGCATCCAGGCCAGGCCTAGGATAAGCTCGGACACTTGCTCGGTGACCAAGCAGGGTATGTCAAATGGTTGTCCGTCGATCTGCAATTGGAGCCGGGTTTCACCAAGCACCTGTATGGCGGACCCGTTGGCGGCGTGAAGTTGTTGTCGGGACTTCTGTATTTCGTCGCCCTTGACTAACGAAGCTGGGCAGAGATTCACCTCGCAGCCGGAATCCAGCAACGCTGTCCGACGTTTGCCCTTTATCATCACTTCCAGATAGGCGTCAGTGCTCCCAGGGACATGTCGGACGCTTCCATCTCTGTGTCGCGCAGGTTTGCCTCGTCTCTCGGTTGGGTTCTCGTCACGGTAGCGGTTGGGACAGCGGCGAACGAGGTGCCCGGTCTGGCAGCACCCGTAGCAACGTCGCTCGTATAAGGAAAATCGAGGTGGACGATTGCCCGATCTTTGGTGTTGGGACGGAGGCTCCGCTCGACGCTGGGGTCGCCACTGTCGAAATTGTCGGGGGTCGGGACCGTTACTCTCTAGCGACATTATCTTCCTCTCTATCTGTTCAACTTTTCTTAGTACGATTTCCTGGAATTGTCTCTGACCGTCAGCAGGGGCAGAGTCTACTTCCGTTACAGTTTTTACCCGACTAGGTCGGTGTTCGTCGCGGCCAAGGTTACCATCATCCGCTTGACGGTAACTCTCTAAACGCATGGCAGTCTTATAAGCATGGTCCAAGGTGGTAGGTTCTCTCTCACGAACCTTCATGGCTAAGTCTCTGTCTCGCAGGGCGTCGAGAAAGGCACGAATCGCTATGACTTCACTGTGCACCGAGGTGGGACCAGGGAACGCCAGGATCATGATTCGTCGAATGTCTCGTACTACAGAGCTGAGGTCTTCACCCATCTTTTGCCGTCGTGTGTTCAATTGGGTCTGGTAGAGGACGGCTTGATCGGAGCTTCCATACCGCAGGCGTAGACGATCAACCAGGTCAGACCAGGATGCTATGGTTTCGGAGTCGAACTCGTAGAGCAGCTGATCAGCTGGCTCTGTCAAGGCACAGGTCAGCTGGGCGAATTTCTCTCCATCTGTCCAACCATTACTGTTCGCACAGATCTCGAATTTCTTTAGGAAAGCTTCGACCGATGTCTTTCCATTGTACCTGTCCAATTTCATATACTGTCTGGGTTTCGAATCAACAGTTCTGCTCACGCGTGATTGGGACTGCACAGTGACCGACGAGGTTGGAGTCGTACTCAGCTGAAAGCGACCTTGGATCGTTGGTTGAGGTTCAGCTGTAGGCGGTTCAGCATACTGTTCGAACTGGAACTGACTGTTTTCGCTCCCGGATGTAGACACAACATGGAACTTCGCTTCCAGGTTGTTCTGGGCTGCTCGTGTGGTTACCCAGAATCGTTCATCGTAGGCGGAAGCTGGCCGACACAGAGCGGTTGTTGGTTGACAACCGGACAGGTAAGCGGGAGGGCCAGGGTTCGAGGGCAGGTAGGCGGAACTTTGTGTAACCTGTGGTTTCAACGACGAGGACAAGGTCGACATGATTGACTGAGTCGACGACACGACGGATACGGACAGTTTGCACACCGAGGCTGTGACCGGGGTGACGGTTCTCACCCAAGGATTCGACTTGACGACACCACCGATTGTGTTCGGGGTCGGAGCAGGAGGGGCTCGGACGGCGAAAGGGTGCGACGAGGGAGGCGGTGGTGGGAAGGTGGTAGCCCGAGGGTGGACTAGGGTTGGGTGCCCGGGATGTGCATCCGAAGTCGGGAGTCCCGGTTCCCTCGGCAGCGCCGAATCCCCATCCTCCATATCTGAAACTATACACTCAGAGTTAGCAAGGATCCCAACACAACCTTTATCCAAATTCAACATATTAGGATGCAACAGAACGTTATGAAAGGGTCGCAGATCAGTTACCTCCGAACCTTCACTTTCGTAATTATGTCCTCCAAGCTTTCTGTTAACCAACCTCGCTTGTTTATCTCTCATGTAAAATTCAAAATCAAAACCCGCATCAATTGCTGCGGTAACAGGGTAGTCCGAAGGACACTTGGGTCTAGCGCCATAATAAGCCATTTCTTCGCCTTCCCACTTCTCTCTCTCTCCAGGAAATTCTGCCCTTCCAAATTTTCTTGGTTCCACCTGTTCCACTTGTTCCCCTTGTTCCACTTCTACCCCACTTCTGGTACCATTTGTTACGCCCGCCCTAACCGCTAGGGGACCGGAAGCGCTTGCAAGGGATGCCCCACTTACTCGCTTACTTTCGCCCCCCTCCCCTAGTGTGGCGGCGTACTGCCGGGGCGACAGGGAACCACCTACGGGAACCTCAAGTGTGAACGACAGGGAGGAACGTCCAGATTCTCTTCTTTCATGGGTACCAGGGCCTACAGGACATGTCTCCGCGGCGGTTTGTCGACGCGCGACAGCACCCTCTTTCCGGTGCTCGTCTGAGTTCGTTATCCCCGCGGCAGCTTTGGGCGAAAGGGACTCGAACTCCTGAAGAGGTGGCGGAGAGTATTTGGCTGAATATATCTGGCGCTCTATCAATCTCTCATCACTACTGACTGTCCGCCCTCCCTCCGAATCATCCGATTCCTCTAGGGCGTCGCCCCTCAAAGAGCTGGCACGAGACATGGGATTATTCTGTTTTACAACTAATTGCAAGTCAGTCAGTGAATCACCTTCAATTCTAGTTCAATATTCAACGCTTTATTTATTCTTGCAACACTACTTAATTAATATACAATTGGCAGCAACCTGTGCAAATACAATTCTGCCTATAATACTTATCAGTTCAACACAAAGTATTCCTAACACTACACAGCATTTATGGCTGGTTATTACACACTTTGCATTACTTGATACCTATCCTTTATGCTCCTGCATATAACTAGACTATCAGTTCAGTTCTTATTTCCTTAACTACTGCAGAAGGTCAAATCACGCTATTAATCAGTTACACGAAAGCAACGAATTAACATCAACACTTTGCACTAATTTACCACGACCACAGCAACAGTTATATCGCAAGGCTACTTCTAGCAACTCTTTCAATATATTCACACTTCTTAATACAAGCGCTAATTTATCCTTCGCTCTACCTGTAATGCGCTATATAATCTATATCAACGCGTTCCGGCCATTTTACACATTCATTCATTTACAGATTCAGCACGCTACACTTGAATTTATTTCTACTTCCCTGATTCCTAAGCGGTTTTGCTTATTTCGACGTTCTCTTTCCACCGGAGGCGACCAGCGGTCGTTTACTTTATTATCTATTAATTTAGTTGACTTCCTTATTAATTTAGATGCCCGAAAACTTAGTTTTAAACGAATTTCTATTCAAAAAGATGGCCTAGTCTTTTTCGTCGGTTTTCACCCCTTCGCGTCTCTTTGTCCTACTGACTTAGATTGGTCCAGCAGCCAATCGGAAGCGACCTTTTACCGCTGTTTTTAGGTCACGCGTCGCTCTTGGCCAATCAGCGGCGCCCACACTTTCGCCACGTCATCTAAAAGGTCACACGTCATGCTGGCGTAATGTCTGCAGCCTCGCTCTGGTGCAGCATAGAGTTAATTAACCGTTATGGCCAACATGGATAAAAATAAGTATAATTTTGTAGCTTTTCCCAAAACGCTACAAAAATATATAGCTTGACGTTGATCATGATCCACGTGTTATCTGATGCTACGCCATGAGTTGGCATTCGCATCCTAATAAATTATTGCTAATTAAAACAGTTGTTCCTATATAAGCCTGAGGAATTTGTGACATATTCACAGAATTTCTTCGAGTTCCTGTAACTCGTGGCTGCTGAGAATTCATCTTGGTGAGTATTATAATACTGAGGTTTCTGTAGAAGTGGGTCTGAATTATCATAGTCTGGATAGGAATAATCTCTCCTCTTTAGATGGTGGTGATTACCTCTCCTCTTTAGATGATCGTCTCTCCTCTTTAGATGATGGTAATTAAGCCTACCTCTCTTCTTTAGATGATCGTCTCTCCTCTTTAGATGATGGTACTTAAGCCTACCTCTCTTCTTCAGATGATCGTCTCTCCTCTTTAGATGATGGTAATTAATCCTACCTATCTTCTTCAGATGATGGTAATTATCTCTCCTCTTGAGGTGATGGTAAGAAAATAGGATACGGCATTTTATTTCATGTGCAACGATGGCCTTTCTTTTAATATCTGTTTCAGAAGAATTTTGAGTTATTCATCTTTAGCTAGACACATTCCTTGGGCTTCGAGCCTTCGCCTGTTATTCGATTATTACCGCAGCTATATGTTGCTTGTCTGACCGAATAATGGAGGAATTCCGCAATGCTGCATAGGCATAGTTATCTCTCTTCCTTAGAATTTCTTCCTCTTCAGACATCAGTCATTCTTCAATGATAGCATCGTTCGTAAATTCTCGGATGTTCGGTAGCAGGTTCCAGATCCACGAACAATGTTCATCTCGCCATCAGTAATTTATCTAAAAACTCCTTCAAATAAAAGCCTGAGTCTATTAATTTTGAGAAGGGTTCATGTTGTACAACAGAGACATGACGGTCTTCTAGTCTTTAATGAACAACTGTTGTTGCTGGCGAGTATTGGGCACATGCGACGGAGGTCACAAATGTGCAGATATAAGTTACGAGATAATAAATTATATCCTACCTAGATGATGTGGTCGACAAGGCATATTTTTCTACGAACGATTATTCCAAGATTGGGGCAGAGAAAAAAAGCAGGAACGGGAAAATTCTGCGGAAGATAGCCTACATGTAGGCCTAGGTCTGAAATAGGTTATTTTTCTTCATTTTTTGCTGTGACCAATAGTGAAGAATTTCATGGACAGTAGTAAATGATGATATATCGGGGTGAGCTGCGACTATGATTCAGTGCATCTCGAAGAGAGTGAGAGAAAAATTATTATTTGAACAGTTGAGCATCATCGGCGTAGAGTTTGGCGAGCGTGGTGCTTTTTTTCTCTATAAATGTTTCTTCAGCTCATACATGGTCAGTGGATCGAGTGGCAGACAAACTGAAACCAGAGACATGCAGAAGCATACAGACAGACATGCAGAAGCATACAACAGACATGCAGAAGCATACAGACAGATATGCAGACATGCAGAAGCATGCGGACAAACTTGCAGAAGCATACAGAGTAGACAGACTACGCTGCGCTGCTCTGCATTCACGCGTTAGGTCGCGACAATAATGCTTCTGCATGTCCGTGGTGTCTGTGGTTTTTGTTGTAATAATTATGTATTTTCGTTATTATGTGGTTCAATGCGCCGGCTGTCTTGGTCATTTTGAGTTTTCAGACTGAATTCCGATTGGTTTTATCCTTTCCTATAAATTTGTAAAACTCTGGTAGATTCTTCAGGCGTGTTCACCAACAGTTTCTGTTGACCCAATCTGCTTTCGCTGAGTGATCGAATCTGGTTCCTGACTACTTGACAGCAGAACGATGTCGACCATTTTCCTGTTGATCGCCGTATTCGCAGCCGGACGCATCGAGGCCACCAATCGTATGTATATTTTATGTGTCATAGTAAATTTGCTGATATTATTGAAAAAGATGTTAAGCTGAAAAAGATCGAGGGAACAGGTCGGAGGTAAAGGATGAAGCAGAAAGGACGGAGAGACTGGACGACGAAGACAGTGAGATGAGAAGTGCATGCTGGAGGAAGAGGAGGAGAAAGAGGAGGAGGAGGAAAAGGAGGGGAGGAAGGAGAGGGGGAGGAAGAGGTGGTGAGGTGGTGGGGTGGTGGTGGTGGTGGAGGAGGAGGAGGTGGAGGGATGAACTAAAAGATATTTGCTGTTGTTGAACCAAAGCGACGTCCAGAGAATGATTTGATAAGGAGATTCTTCTTTGAGTACCCTTGACGAAGAGCGGTGCAATGTGCATAATAATTATGCACATTTTACCGCTCTACGTAATTATTATGTAGGCGATTTAACCTGCGGGTTAAGAACTTAAGAGGAAGTGGAAGAATAAGAACAGTAGGAGGAAGAAGAAAAGGAAGAAGAAGAAGAATGTGAAGAATGTGAAGATTGTGAAGAATGTGAAGAATGTGAAGAATAAGATGAGGGGGGAGGAAAAATAATAAGAAAAAGGGGAAGAAAAAGAAGCGAAGGAGAAGGTGACGGAAGAAGAGGAGGAGGAGGAGAAAGAACAAGAAACAAGACGAAGAAAATAGAAAATGAGAGAATAAATAGAAGAGGAGGAAGAAGAAGAAGAAGAAGTAGCAGGAAGAAGAAACAGAGAAGAAAATGAATACATCGCGAATTCGCTCAGGCATCCCCTCGAAAGGCAGCCTTGGACATAACACAATAGTGACCTTAATTCCTAGATATCGGGTAACCCTATACACTAGTATACAGCCGTGACTATCCTCTCCAACGCCGTCTGATCCTTACGTTAACCGTCAACGGGAGTTTAGTGATAATTTAAATCCCAGCTCATCTTCATAGCATAACGAACATTTGAATCCCGGTCAATGTTTGCCATCAAAGTCTCTACTGCTGCAGATAATCTCGAGCAATCCAAAGAATCGCAAGCAAATTTCATACAGGAATGTAATGTTGTTATGTAGACCTATAGCCGTTCACTGATAATTTGGGGATCAAAATAATGATAATCGACTGAAACCAGGAATAAGGTGTGGCTGGACGGTCATGGACGACGTCCATGCACTTATTTTCAAATCTGAATGCCGTCCTGCCACTTATTTCGTCAGCACAGACTGGAAAGTTAAGGAGCGTACAGAGGGCAGACGCTTCCCTTTCTGCACTTTAAGTGCCGACTGAAACCATACAATTTTTAGGTAGGCCTACTACAGCGGTAGACTGCGCTATGCAAAGTTTAGCTGACACATCATGTCCTCAGTGGTTAAAGTACACAAGAGAAGTAGCTGGACACCCTTCACCTTTTTATGTAGTGGCCAAATAAGTGGCAGGACGGCATTATGATTTGAAAATAAGCGCATGGACGCCGTCCATGTAGGGCTACCATGCGTTCGGGTTCCCCGGAATGTCCTCTTTTTAGGTCCCTGTCTGGACGTCCGGGTGGCTTTCCAGAAATATGGCTTTTGTCCGAGTTTTACCGTCCGTCCACGATCGATCGATCTTACTTATTTTTCTTGTTATTATGCAATTCCGTTCCGTGAACTAAACACTCGTTCCAGCAATATTTAGCTCAATGGTATGGTTACCATTGGACTTCCGGTTCGTGAAGCGGTTTTTTTGTAAACCAAACGCATAACCATAACGCGAGTTACGTAATGATAATTGCAGATCTAAAGAAAAATAATTAATTTAGCAATTTCTTTCGTCCTGTCACACTTTAAGCCATGTCTGTCGTTGATTTCTATGAGCAGCTTGTCCTTACGGTGCGGATATTCTGTTTATCGTCGATGGCTCTGACAGTGTCAAGGATGGTAATCCGGAAGCGTGGGATTTAGTTCGCCAATTTATGCACAAAATGGCCGTCAACTACACCATTGGAGAGTCTAATACGTTGATCGGTATGGTCGCGTACGGTGACGTGGCCAAAAAAGTATGGAACTTCTTTGAGTAAGTTGAACTTTGCAGTCGATGCCATCAAATCGTACAGAAAGAGCGCTGTAGGTTCCTACTGCCGAACTTTAGCTACAATATAGGCCTACATAGCCTATTGTTTATGTTTTAATGCTTTTACGTGCCAACTTTATTTGTGCAGCTTACTATGTTGCATTAGTAATAATTATGATAATATTTACTTTATTGAAACAATCCGGTTGACAGACCGCAACCGGTTTCAGTGTGCATTTATGCAATTTAAGCAATTCACAAAAAAGCAAATGGCATACACCTTAACTACTGGTAGAACATGCACCCTACAATTATCGAGCTACACGGCACTAACAGCAGCCTAAAAATCATGTCCGCCTACGGGGTTCAAACTCGTTAGCTGTCCAATGCTCTACCGCCCACCCACCCACCTACCTCTGGTAGTAGGTTTCCAGTCTTCCTTCCCTTTCTGATAGACTTAATCACTCCGTGTGGCGGGGTCAGCCACTCGGATCATTTGTCTCCGGAACCTGGTTGCCACAGATTTAGCAACGTGCAAACAAGATAATAATTAATAATTGATTACTACAAGCTGTTAGTCGAGGGGAGGCGACAAACATGCGAAATAACTCCAGTAGGAGAGCACAAATTTCTCTGGCAGACGAGGACGAAGTCAGAAGCTACTCCACATCGGGAGTTTCCTCTCGATATCAGGTTTGCCAGATTTCGGCCAAACTTTGTCGCGAGATTTGGAAAAAAAGTCGCGAAAATCGCGAGACCGTCGAGCTTTTCTATTTTCGGTCGCGAAAATTTCTGACGACTAAAAAAAAAGGCCGTCAGAATTTTTTTTTTTTGTCTGCTTCGCAAAAATGCCATTTTTACGTGAATTTTCCAGTTTTCCCCCATTTTTCGCTCGCCGAAATCGCTGATGACCAAAAAAAGGCGTCAAAAAAAGTCGCCGTGGCGACCGCGAGGCAATTCAAAAGCCGTCCAAAAAGCGCGAGGTCGCGAGGACGAAATTTTCAGTCGCGAGCGCTTTCAAAAGTCGCCCAATTCGCGCTTTTCGCGAAGACCTGGCAACCCTGCTCGATATAAGTAGGCCTATGGGAAAACTGAAAACTTTTAACCTAAAGAAAACTGAATCCAGGACGAGTTGAATTGAACTCTTTTAAAGTGTACTGCTTAATAATTTTACTCCAGCGAGTAAATGGCGCCAGGAATTAGCAATTCATGGTTCCATTTCCATATTATGGTCTACATGGTCTCTGACATAATTGTAAGAGTAGCCTATCCTTTTTAGCATATTTTCGTAGCCTACAGGTTCATGCACGTCCGCTGTTCAACGGTTTGTTATCAATAGGCCTACATTGATCTCGACAAAAAACGTTTTTGGGGCTTTATTCGCTGCTCCTTTGTGCTTGTTAACAGTCACGTTATGACGACCGGTTTTTCTGTCAATTAAACGAATATTACATAGCCTACAATGTATTTTTTCGCACTCAATAAAATTTCTGCTTAGTACCGGTATCTGATGACGATTATATCATTCTATCTACCAATATTCGTTTAATGCAATGTATAGTTGTCCGACATAATAATAGCGCATAAAAATATGGTTGTATTTTCTGTAGGAACAGAAACATTGATTTGCTGTTGACAGCTATTGATAATGTTGCGTTTCCTGGAGGTGAGTTGGATCCTCTAATTACAGCGCAGGTCGTGTTCACCGAGGAATTCTCCCCGATGGGTGGAGACAGAATCCTTTTCCCCAATGTAGCAGTAGTGATCACTGATGGGATGAAGAACTATCGTGCTTACGAGACTGGATTCGTGGCGAAACTTTTCAAATGGATCGGAGTCAAATTCTTCGTGGTGTGCGTTACCGGTACGTCAGGAAAGTGCAACGAAGACACCGCAAGTCAGATAGCTTCGAAGGTAACACCGGTAAGATATACATTGTATGTGTACAATGAACGCTACTTTACCGTCTGGGATTTTTGTTTGTTCAACATCGAACCACCAAAGTTTTCTGAATATGCATTCAGAGTTTTAAGGAGGGAAATGAAAATAGTGCGACCACCTTAAAGCTTGAAAGGTGTTCTTTGCCTAATGAGAACGACTATAGGTATTTAGCAAGGATCTGTGCAGAGATTTTTTAATTAATGTTTTAACTGCACAGATTCTTCTTTCCCTTACGATCGTCCGTAGACCTATAGAAAATAATTACTCCCAATCGGCCTTGCAGTACTAGGGCATACATAATTATTTACACTGACTGGTACAAAAACTCGACGTAATTTCTGATGCGAAAGTTATCCAAGAATCATGTGTGCAAAACCTGCCCATGCTGGATTCTTCACCTCAGAAGATATTACGAACATTAGTTTAACGTAGATGTAGCTCTGAAAAAGTTTGCGGCCGACAAATAATTATTGGGGCCTATGTGTTTTTTAACCACTGCATCCAGCTCGTGGCACATTTTCACGAGGAGAAGACCATGAAATCCTGTCTTGCTGCTTTCTCGTAACTCTAAATAGAGTAGTTCAAAAGTAGTTTTATCAATATAATATTATGTATCGCGAGCTACATTCTGTTGCACGTGTATGTGTGCGTGTGGGTGTGTGTACTCTTCTCCTGTTGCAGTAGACTATAGGCCTAGGCCTACTTTAGATTGTATGTAGTCGTTGCATGCTTTGCTAATAACAAAATAGTGACGGTCCCAGGTATAATTTTTGGTAGGTCGTGTCGCGGTTATGGGAGTTATTCAGAAGGTCGACGATATTTAAGCCAAAAATTCATCAACATTTTCGAAGAATTTTTAGTAGGCCTAGGTCATGAGGCAGGTCAAGCGTAAAATAGGCAGATTGTCAAATCGACTAATCGTGGCGCCGTCACTGGTTGAAATATCTTTACCGATTTAATTGTAACTGGACGCCAATACCTTCGTGCGTTTATTGCGCAAAATAATGAGATCAAGTAATAGGCTTAGCGTTGTTTAGTTTGGCAATGCGCTTAGACAATAATAAATTCTTGCGCTTATGTTAAGCCTTTTATGTCTAATGAAATTAAATTTCGCAATGTTTGGTATTACTGTCAAGAAAGTAGCTTTTACTTTAATTATGCATGTAATAATGCAGTGGCTACAAACCTTTTTTTGCTTTAGGTCCACTTTTCTAATGTGGAAGACGCCGAGTGCCAATTTTCTTAGTCGAAGGACATTAAGGGGCCACAAGTGACAAGGCTAAAATTTAATTAACTTAAAGCATTTAGACTTTTGGTATTCGCCAGCGTATTGAGTTCAGGGTAGCTGCATTGGTATGGCGATGTTGTCAGGGCCTTGCCCCAACTTACCTCCGTGAGCTATGCAGCTTTACATTGGATATCCAAGGACGTCGTCAGTTACGCTCTGCTGATAGGGGAGTCCTCTTAGTTCCTTTTGCTCGTACTACTACCATGAAGAATCGAGCCTTTTCTGTGGTTGGACCAGTGGTCTGGAATGACCTTCCTTTTGAGCTATGCCTACACCCTGGGACTCTGCCAGGATCCTTCCTTACTAAACTTAAAACTATTCTTTTTGTGCGCGCTGGAGTCGGGAGCGCCTCTGAGTAGTTTTTCTTGAAGGAGCGCTATATAAATGTCCGAATGAATGAATGAATGAATGAATGAATGAATGAAAAATATAGGCCTAATATTTTTCGTTATTTATAGACGTCAGAATAAAATAATTTTCACTGCAAATAATTATGTGTTCTATCCTGTCCAAATTGTCATTTTTTCATATATTTTTGATAATTGTTTGAGAGATGAGGGACAGTTTTTTAAAGCCTGACGGGCCACTCTGGCCTGCGAGCCATGGGTTGGGAACCACTGTAATAATGTGTCGGGTAACTGCGGGATTAATTTCAGACTGTTTCTCTTTTAGCCTAACACTCAGACTACCTATCTTGTGCCCGATTATGCTTCGATCGAGAATGTCAGAGAAAGTCTCATGGGAGAAATCTGCATATTGTTAGGTAAGACGTAAATAAGCATTGCACGTCATCGATTTATAAGCAGAGACATTGAATACGAAGCCAGTCAAGCCATCTGTCATTTGGAAATTTCTGTTTCAATTTGAACAATCAAATTCTCTCCGTAGTTAATCGTCCGCTTTGCAATCCTCGAGTTACAATACTGCATTGCGTTGTATTGTGCATCATGATGATAATAATAATACTATAACTCTTTTGATTTACAGTGTTTTGTAAACTGGTTTGCTTCCTACCACCACAGTCCTAGAATGATAGGAATCAAACTTCGAAGATTTTGCAGAATTTCTTATGGCAAGCCGGAAATGTGCCTATTGTTGTTGTATTGCTCAATGTTGTTCATGCAGGTCCAGGCACTGGTGACTTTTTATATTTTTTTTATACAAACACATAATCGCATTATAAGAATGAATATACATACATTGAATGTCTTCTTGTGGCTCTGTGGTTATGTTAATCGTAGACGGCATAAGTCGCTTTAAGCCTTTAACATGCACATTCCGAGGTCTGATAATTATGACCCATGTTAGAACCGGGCATCTATTCATCAAAAATAGACAGACTTCGGGTTTGCGATGTCCTACGGCCTACTTCAGAGTCTCGATCCAAACGGCAGCGACACGGTGTTGCACACAAAGCCGTTTGCACAAAACGAAGAGTTTAAAAATCAGAGACTTTCATATTTGACTGGCCGAATACCAAGACGAATACCAAGTCATCTGGTTTACGTTTGTTATTATAACATGTCTGTAGACTACACCAAAATGTGGATAGCAATTGGTATATTAAAGAATATTCTTATCTTGTCTAATCTTAGAACGAGATCACAATGAGAAACATTAATGCTTGACGGCTGTGTTCTGTTACAGAGTATTGCAAGCGAAGCCTCTTAAACTGTCCTGCTCTCTGATTTCCGACACCGCAGGTAAATGATTTACCGGTATCTGTTTTTATCTAAGTTGCATGCAGCCATTCGTTTGAACGAACGATTATTTTTTGCAGTGTCAGGGGCGGACACAGACATGTTTAAAGGGAAGTCAAAATTTGTGATCTTGGGTAAAACAATTTTGTCTTTCGCTGAAAATTCTGATAACCTTTTCTTGTCTTCCTCTCAAAAGCTTCTAAAAGCTGGTGACCTTCTTTTAGCTACTTTTTTTTACCTTTTCCCGCTCCATTACTTGATAGCCTGAAAGCTGATTGGGGGGAGGCGTTCTGCGCAAATCTCTGAATAAGGCCCATGACCGGCTGGCCTTCCTCTGGATCCGCCCCGAAGCTCATGTGCTTCAGCAAAGAAAGCAGCCATTTTGTAAGATTTCGATATATGGCTTTCACCATTGCAAGTCGTAATCTGCTTATTTGTAATGAACAAACGTGGTAACCGGTACAATACGTACACAATATGTTTTTGTTTAGGTGAGAGTTCTACATTCTTTCGAAGACAATTTAATCGTCAGTGACTTTTCCGCTTCGAAATTATAATTTTATATCCCCCAAAGAAATGTATTATATTTGAACATCCTGTGAGTATAGATTTTAAAGCTATTTGGGTGGCAGAACACCAAATGAGCATGATATTGCAATTTTAAATTTTAATGTGGGCTAGAAGAGCAACGTGCTCTTAATGTGCTCTTTGAAGTCATCTTTTCAAATTCAGTGGAATTGTAGCGACGAGTCGAATAAGAGCAATAGCCGAATCATTTTTGCAATCGAATAGAAATCCATGGCGGAACAAAGGCTGCCAAAGTTGCACTCCACGGACATGTTGAGGGAGAAAGAAGTAGAGGGAGACAGGAAGACCTGGATGGACAGCATCAAAGAAGACCTAAGAGAGAAGGGAACCAGCTTAGCTGAAATCAGAGAAACAATCAGGAACAGAGAAGTCTGGAGACATTTCATAAAGGCCTCATCGCCATATCGATGACGGAAGAGAAGATAGAAGAAGAAGAAATCCACCCTCGAGCTCTCCGTAGATTATTTTGCAATTTCGAAACAAACCGTTTTAATATTGTATTCTAAGGATCGTTTGGCACAATTTGCTGTCATTTTAAAACTGAACATCCCCTCTGAGATTGATGCCGATCTATTGTTTAGAAAGGAAATTTGATTTGATCGTAATGCACCGAATGAAGTCGCCGAATTCTATTGTTTTTTAAATTCGATCTCAAAAGTTTTAGAGTGGCAGTGCATAACTCATCTGCAAGAAATAATACGGTGGCTTTGATGACAGTTAGGGGCTTAATTCCAATTTAATTCCGGTGTCACGAAATAGAGTATCCCCAGTATTAATTGTATCCCCCAAATTTAAAAAAAGTTTTAAAAACCGCTTCCGCGTGTATTTTTTTTTGCAAATTAATTTTCATCTGCTTTGTTTTCAACAATGACACTAACAGGTATGTTTATTCCTACTAGATAATTTGTTTTGCCATGTTTTTAGAGCACTTAAAACATTTAAAACACTTAAAAACACTCAGAGTCACTAAATAAATTCGCGTTGCCTTTCTCTGAGCATTGCTTAGGACACTTAAAACAATTAGAGTCACTTTAAATTTTGATTACAGCATAAATTTTTTTATTATGCGCATTTTTCAAAACAGGGGATAGAATGGTTTATCCCCCTTGGATAGTATAGACCGGTTAATTCCATCCGGGGGGATAGATTAGTTCATCCCCCCGGATAGCTTTCAGGGGGGATACTCTGTTTCGTGTCACCGGCTCACACCCATAAAGCAGTAAGACAAGAAGGAGACATCGTTCTTTATAGGGCTATTGACAACACATTGAATTTGCGTAGACCTGCTCAAAAGCACAAGAAATCAGCAGGGTGGATTTTAAAGACTACAATTCCAGAATAAGCCTATTGAGTTATACGGCTAAAGTCAGCATGAGATCATCTATTTGAAATAATCTTAATGTAATACTATGCTATGTTGTTTTCGATTGCAGATGACTACCGGCCAACTACGAGCACGGAAGATGTTTCAGACTTTTCGAATCTGGATGATACGCAGCATATCATCCCATCTAGCCTGAATTCTTTGCAGCTGATAGCCTGAACTGCCATGGCGTTTCCTGCATATCTCCTTCAACATAATCTACTACGGAGCAACTTTGTTATTAATTAAATATCTCAGTTTAATGAATAGGGTAAAAAAGTTAAATGTCAAAGATTTTGAAAAGTATATTTTCTTGCATTGAAGTGTGTTTATGGTTTTAAATAGGCTAACCCATGATTGGAGATTATACAATGACCGTTAGGATGGAAGTACAGTGTTGACGAGACAAGTCACGAATAGCCTAACATGACAGGCAGCTCTAATCCCATATCCGATGCAACAACATGATAGGTCGGTCTTTTGGCTTGAAATGGTCAGAGAGGAAATCTTAGAGTTAAATGGGAAAATGTTGCCAATCAGATTAACACTTTGAAATGCGAAAAAGTGTCCCGAAACATTCCACCAGTCACCGATATCCGAGTCTTCAGACAATCGTCATTAAGTATTTCTCTTGTTCTGAATGGTTCTCAATGGTAGACCTACATCCTTAAAACTAAGTACAGATTCTAAGCACAACTGGCAGGCTGGCAGCTAGTGTATACTCAATGATGTTGATTCATTAAGAAAAATATGTGGGAGCAACAGGCGCTCCGGAAAAGACAAGTCCCGCTGAGTAGGCTAGGCCTAAGGGGAAAATGTGACAAGATGGTGGTCGATAGTTGGCAACAAGCACAGGCAATTTTAACTTGGATGCGATTTTGCTTAACTACAAGAAAAGCGGTGACAAGTATAAGATACAACGAGTATAAGGCGCAAGTAAACAAGTATAAGGTACAGTAATCAGTGAAAATACAACAGAAAATGTACATACGAATCACCTTTTTAAGCTATTTATTTAATCAATCTCTCTTTGTAACATACGTTGAACGCGTGGGCGCGGTGGTGTGGTGATGGCGTCACTGCCTTGAAGCCGTTAGGTTCGAGGTTCGAATTCACCTCAAGTGGCCGCGTAGGGAACTTGGGCAAGTCCTTCACTCGCAATTGCTCAGCGCTTCGGCGTGAAACTCCGATGCAGTGTCCGCGCTGTAGTCTGGAGCGCCTCTGAGTAGATTGCTTGAAGGGGCGCTATAACAAGAAGTGCACATATAAACAGTTGAAAATGGGCATAATCAGACCAGTGGACAATAAGGTAGTGCATCCGAAAGTGCCAGCAGACTTTCGACTTATATCAATAGTAGGCTATAGGTCTACCTGCACTTTTGACGATGGCGAAACCGGAATTTAATTCGTTTAGGGATAAAGCTATCCAACAATCCAATTCAGAACAGTGAAACCTCGTTTGAGAGACCATGCATGCAGTATATCTTTGAGACGACAGCTCAACAACGACACCAAAATATCTATCCTGCATCGGATCACATCCCTTTCAACACTGTGCTTATAGGGCCTACACGGTCACACTTGTCTAGTCTCACTAGACTTTTCTAAGGTGTTCGACACGGTACGTCATTCTATCCTTGCTGACTAGATAGCACATATCGAAACACCCGATAGCATCTTCAACTGGATAGTAAATTGGTGCCATTCCCAGATTAAATGAAGCTGCAACCATCAATGCAAGTGTTAAAACCATCGCAGTTCCGTCTATTTGAAAAAAATCTTCGGCCTGCACTGCAAAAAACTTCTAACCCATCATGCGACCGCACCAAAACTCTACCTCTAGCTAATATTTCCAAAGGTCTTTCACTCGAAAGTTAAAAACAATGCTTTTTCAAATATCTTATTCTCAGTGCTTAAAGGGTAGAAAAAGAAGTGCCTGGACGCCCCTTACCGTTCCAAGTTGCCCTGACCTAACAAGTGAAACGACGGTGTCCAGATTTTAAAATAAGTGCAAGGATGCCGCCCATGACCGTCCGGTCACACTTTAACCCTCATCCGAACAAGCTAAAATGCAACTTAATTTGAACAAGGGGGGGTCTGGCCAGACCCCCCGTTTTGATGTGGGTTTTTCATAGGAAATAGTAATTTTTATGTGCCAATTTTGTAAGATGATATCAGAGTAACTCAAACCAACAATGTATCAGTCTCTTTATGCGATATAAATAAGTTTTATGATGAATTTGAAATTAAATGTTTAGTTACATTAATTGTCACGGTTTGTCATACATGTTCATCGTCGCAATAGTAGTCTATGTATAAAATTTGGAAATCAAACTAAAGAAACCATAATTTTAGCAAAATTAGTACTGAATGATGTTATGATCAGAGTCAGCATGACTGTTTTCTAGAAAATATCCATAACAAATAATGGAATAGGACTAAACCTAAAATGTAAACACGTAAGCTTATCATACATAGGCTAGTCCGTTAGCTGTTGCTTTCGGGTTTGTATGTCGAATGATGATGTCTTTCATCTCGGCTGTTATACATGTAAAACTGTCAAAACTATCTGGAATATTTTCAATGTATCCGTATTATTTTATTCCACATCTTCTTTTACAGCATTGTGCAACAGAGCAAGTCCTCTTGGCATTGCTTTTGACCGCCCAAAATTATGCGGATCTTTACATGTATTTAGGTCTCTCGGCTTCAATAGTATAGACAATTTCGTCATCATATCTTCACTGTCAGGTCCAGTCTCATCATTGTGTTTATCATCAGCTTCAATTTCAACATTGTCTTCATCATAAGAAACATCTGAATGTTGTTCTTCAGGCATTGACATCTCTTCATATTCACATTCTTTATTGTTGCTCTCACTGTCCAAACTGTAATCATTGTAGTCTCGGCCAGTATTATCTTCATAACTTCCATATAACTAATTCGATTTGGTCGTTTAGATGTGCTAATTGTAGCTCATTAATATAGGAACAAAGTCATAAAAGCAATCTGAGAAGATATCGCTCCTAAAAAAGTTATGCAGCAAATATATGGAGGGGGGTCTGGCCAGACCCCCCCCCTTGTTCGGATGAGGGTTAAGCCCTGCTTATCCTGAACCCTTAAACTTACCTCTGCCTCCCACGCTGTTTCAAATCTAGACATGATCGACAATGACGATGACGATGACGACGACGACGACAATGACGATGACGACGACAATGACGATGACGATGACGACGACAATGACGATGATGACGACGACAATGACGATGATGACGACGACAATGACGATGACGACGACGACAATGACGATGACGACGACGACGACGACGACAATGACGATGACGACTGCGACTAGACTAGGGGTGTCAGTGTCTTATTACATCTTATTATAATTATCTGCAAAATATATCGCATCTGCTGTTTATTGCTTATTCGATGTTGCGCTTTATTTAGCAAACGTCACATGACCTACGCAGATGTATTACTTCGATAAAACTTTATAATTATGAGACGTAGACGAAAAAGGAGGAATTGAAATATCGATGAAAATGATCAAGAATCGATGACGGCGACGTTTCACGTGGAGCAGGTGTGTTTTTTGGGAGTCTAGGACAATACCCCCCCGGACAAAAACCCCCGGACAAAACCCCCCGGACAAACCCCCGGACAAAACCCCCCCGGTATAAACCCCCCCGGACAAAACCCCTCCACTCACAATCATCAATCAATCATACAATCAATCAAGCAATCAATCATCAATCAATCACCAATCCATCAACAATCAATCCACCACAGTCAATCAATCAGTCATCAATCAATCATTAATCAATCATTAATTAATCACAATCAATCACAATCAATCACAATCAATCACAATCAATCCACCACAGTCAATCAATCAATCAATCATCAATCAATCAGTCAATTAATCAATCAATCAACTAATCAATCAATCAATCAACAAACTAATAAATCAATCAGCCAGCAAATCAATAAATCAACAAATCAATCAACAAATCAATCATTCATCAATCAAAATCAATCACAATAAATCACAATCAATCCACCACGATCAATCAATCAATCATTAAGTAATCAGTCATCAATCAATCACAATCAATCATCAATCAATCACAATCAATCAATCATCAATCCATCGCAATCAATCACAATCAATCCACCACAATCAATCAATCAGTCATCAATCAATCAATCACAATCAATCACAATAAATCACAATCAATCCACCACAATCAATCAACCATCAAACAAACAGGGGTGGGGGCTTTTATACCGGGGGTTTTGTCCGGGGGGGTTTTTATACCGGGGGGGTTTTGTCCGGGTTTTTTTGTCCTGCTCCCGTTTTTTGGAGACATTTGCATCGATACTAGACGAAGTTGATTAGGTTTCATGTCTTCAGCAGGGCTGGAAGTGAACCGGGTGTAACTATGTGCTGTGGAGGCTGGGTTTTTTCTGTCCCGTGCTTTATTGAGCACACGTTGGTATTTCAATCGATACTAAATGTTGGGATTTTCTGTCCCGTGCTTCATTGAGCACAAGTTTTTTGGGCATTTCAATCGATACTAAAGGTTGCATAGGTTTTTTGGGCATTTCAATCGATTCTAAAGGTTGAGTTTTTCTGTCCCGTGCTTTTACGACATTTCAATCGATACCAACCAGGCTCGTCTTTGTAAGTGAAATTGCTCGCAACCAATTGAATACATGCGCTGGCCAGCCTGGCCTGATAACATGTGCCCATCGGGGTCTGGTCTGTGTTTCTGCTATAATTATACATCTTTCATGTTTCACTTAAGTTACTTTTTTAGAAGAATGAGAAATATTGAAAACCTGTGACTACTTTTTACCCACTCGATGCTGCATAAGTGGTACGGTTGAGCAAGACCAGTAAATCAAAATATGGACTTCGGCAGCTGAATTCGAACAGTGGGTGCCAATGAAAGTGATCAAGCATGAAAGAAGAGATGTTGGATGAGCGATGAAGTCGGGTTATTAGTCTGGCATCTGCATTTAGAACGGACTGAAGGGGGAGGAGAGACGAAATTAGGTAATGCATAGAAAGAGGGACGTTTGCAGTAATCGAACTCGGTGCTGAATGGTTTCGTATTTTGGGCTGTATGCACACTACTTTCTCCAACTAGAACACTGCCGCAGTGTAAGACTGTGTATTGGACTCTCTTACCGAGACCAGATCACACCTGCTCTTCGTTTGGTCTCTGCACTGGCTTCCTGTCTGTGAGCACATCGGCTTTACGCTGGTAGGCCTACTCTTCATGCACAGAGCGCGCAAGTCATTTGTCCTCCTGATTATCTTCCATGACCACACCTTAAAATCTGTTGAATCTTCGATAAACATCAGTTTGTAAAGTCTGCTGTTCCTAGTGCACGTCTTGTTTTTGGCCGGCAAACGTTTACAGTTGCCGGTTCATCCATCTGGAACTATATCTGTACCTTCTCAAGTTCACACATCTCTTAACGAGACTTATTTCGCCCTAAGCTGGAAACTTACCGTAACTCATCCAGTTCACATAATAATATTATGTTTACTAGAGTCCATGTTCGAACGAGATTTAGGCCCCTAGTCTTATCTCTGCAATAAGCACAGTTGGTAGATTATTCGGCATCCTCGAGAGTTACAACACAGTAAATATAGAAGATCTACACCTGCTATTTGATGCGCTGCTTACAAAGTTCAGAAGTAGCCTACACATTGAAGTCAGGCAGTCATTAACGATGGAAACAGAGTCTCCATCAGAACGAAGTCTCCCCAGCGAAATAGAATCTCTCCCCCTACGATACAAAGTCTCCTCCTATTAAAAATCCCCCTATGTTTCCAGTCTTCTCGCAAAATAGGCTACCTTCGCCTGTTCACAGCCGTATCTCGTGTTTAACATTTAGGCCTATAGTAATAATTCAGTCATAATATTTTCGTTTGTTATTCAAGAAACTGGACATCAACGACTAAAATGTTGGCAGTTTCTACATAAAGACGCTGGTACACTTAGATTACCCATGGATTTAATTAAGCGTCGCCACTGTTAGTTGGGTCTAGTAGGCTAGGCCTAGAAAACGATATAAGCTTGTATCGTCATTGGAGCTTCCATTTAAGAAAGGACCATTTCATCAATCCAGCCTCAATTTAAGCAGCAATTACCTGCATCGGTCCATTCAATTTAAGCGAGAATTCTTGGTTATAGACCCATATTGCTTAAGCGTTCTATATTATTCACCATTGCTTGGGATGACGAAAAGAATTCCTGCTAAATAGAAGTCGGATTGATGAAAATATTTTCACCTAAATAGGAATAGGATCGATGAATAGTGTTACGGAACGGCCTTAACCTCCTAGAGCTGAAACGCGACGAGTCTCAGGGTCGACTATTTTACCAGGATGGCCCACCATAGAGCCTTGACAATGCCCGCTGGACCCGGCTCGGACGGTCTGTTGGAGACTTTAATTGCAGAATAAATGACGACTCTACTCCCCAATTATAATTGTGGATCTGCGACAAAGTTCAACAGAAATGAGGAGTTCGTTTCTCCTTTTTGCAATTATGCCAAATACAACCTGTCAAACAGATGGCGTGTCCAGCTCGCAAACTGTTCAGAGTCACTCGGCCTGGCACCGGCGGGGGGGACGATGCTGTAGACGACGGCGACGATGTTTCACGGGCAGTGGTGCCCGACGGGGGGGGAGGGTGGATTGACGGCGGGCCTCTTCCCAAGAAATAATGGCAATTCTCTGTCTCAATCCGCTGAAATCTAATTAATATTATTTGCTAATTGTTTTATATGGACTCTGAGTGGGTTTCGTGAATGGGCGCTATGCGCATTTTTTAAATCAATGAATGAATTAAACGAGTTTGTTTTCTTGTATGCACCTCGTATAGGTCCTACATGAAAAGAGCAACAGGTAGCCTATAGCCTATATGATAAACGCATACTCTTTCACGTATAGTCCCTTGCAAGCATGGCGGTCACGATGTCTGTTAGTTGCTCTATAACAGACATAGATAACGTCTCATGATAGTTAGCGTACGTACAGTATTGTAGGCCTGCGGATTTTGTTTTATCATTATTGTTAATATGGACCTCTATAATTATTATTTACTAGCTGGGGTACCCGGCGTTGCCCGGGAAATTTAGGATACGACCCGCTCCCGGCCGCAACCACACCACACTCCACCGCATCACACCCCTAACCCACAACCCCCACCACACTCCGATCTCCACCGGTGCGCCACCCGTGAAATTTGGGTTTTCGGAAAAATTCCCCCCACCCCAATCCCTCATACCCCACACCCCTGCCCAACTTCTCCTCCAACCCCAACCCCCACTCACCCCATCTCCCCACCCACCCCCACTCCCCCACACTCCCACCCCCTACACACCCACACCGCCCACCAACCCACCCCTCCCCACCTCACTCCCCCTCACCCCTCCCACCCCACCCCATCCCCCACCCCATCCCCCACTCCCTATCCACCCCACCTCCTCCCCACCTCCACCCACTCCACCCACCCCCGCCCGCCACCCCCGACCACACCACACTACACTCCGACCTCCACAGGTACGCCTCCCGTGAAATTTGTGTATTCGGAAAATTCCCCCCACCACCATCCCCACCCCATCCCACCCTACCCACCACCCACCACACCACACTCCGACCTCGACCAGTACGCCACTCGGGAAATTTGAGTTTTCGGAAAAATTCCCCCCACCCCAATCCCTCATACCCCACACCCCTGCCCAACTTCTCCTCTAACCCCAACTTCCACTCACCCCAACTCCCCATCCACACCCTCCCCACCCACCCCGCCCACCACCCCACCCCTTTCCACCTCACTCCCCTCACCCCACCACCCCACCCCATCCCCCTCGCATCCCCCCACTGCCCATCCACCCCCGCTCCCCACCCCTCCCACCACCATCCCCACCCCATCCGACCCAACCCACCACACCACACTCCGACCTCGACCGGTACGCCACCCGTGAAATTTCGGTTTTCGGGAAAATTTTCTCCCACGCCCGCCCCCGAAACCCATGCCCCACCCGGCCCCTGCGGGCCGAGGTGTGGGCTGAGTAGAGGCGAGGTGATCCGCGTAAAAATCTGTCTAACTGTGAAACTATAGCAAGGGAATGAAAAATTATAGCGAAAATTAGGGCTTTCGCAATCCCCACCGTGGTCCCCATGGTGGTAGAGATTCGCCAACGACTCCACCGGGTGGCCCTGATGACCCTCTGTCTGGGTACAAAGTTTCAGAGGAATTGCTAAAAAAAAGTGAAAACAAATTGGGGGGGTTTCGCCTCCACCCTGGCCCCCATGGTGGTAGAGAATCACCAACCTTTCGTTGGGGGTGTCTCATGCCGAGACCTACACAGTAGTGAAGGTTTGGAGTGAAAAGCTCAAAAACTGTGGAAATGCATCCCGGTCAAACAGACACACAGACAGACAGACAGACAGACAGACAGACAGACAGACAGACAGAATCTTCTCTTTATTTATATAGATGGTCCAGCATGCGTTTTATAACGTTATTGATTTCTCACCGCAATATTATTTTATGAGTAGTAAAATTAATGTCTGGTGTTCCGACTATGATTATCGAGGTAGACACAGATTCGTTCAAACAAGGAGTTTCAGGTCATTGCGCAGTCAAGACTCAATTGTAAACACCAAACGAGTGCGTGAACTGGTTCTGGGCCCTCTGCTGAGTTGTCGGTATGCATAACGGCACCAAAATCCATGATGTTAAAAGTAGGCCTAAAGCATCGATCTGTAGGTCCGTATGACACCAATCATGTGACTTTGATGAACTGACCAACATACAACAAAACTAAAGGCCTATGCACATTGCACCGACGGTGGTACATGCATGAAACCGACCAGCGACAGGTGAAAATTTCCGCAAATGATGAAATACAGGTATTGCTTCATAGTGCAGTTGAAATAAAAATGATTCTTCAATGAAATACTAGTCGTATTTATTAATTCTCACGCAGAAAATAATGGGTCATACTAAATTGCCTGCTTTGGTGTGCCACCTCGGTTTCACCGCGCAGGGTTCAAAGCGTAACTGAACGGTGACGGACGGTGTCCACGATCTTGTTATTGTCATAACTGAAAGCCGTCCAGTCGCCTATTGGACCCAGGCGCTTCTATTTTACACTCTACGCCCTGTGTAATATAATATTTAATGCCTATAGGGCGGATTCTACTAGGGTTACGGATGTGCACGACGCAAGAACGGGAAAGATGACTCATGTGATCTGAAAAGCTATAATTCTGGCAAAAAACTCACACATTGACTGCAGACAGAAGAATTTTGCAGGGAATGCATGAGTGGATGCAGATTCAGGGCCTGTTGTTATTCTGATAAAGTTTCTAAGGCCGAGAGGTAGCGTATCCTTTCAGACGATAGGTCTAGGCAATAGCAACTTAATGGCCATCTACTTTTGTCTGCTTTCGCCTTGCGCTTGCTCTGACGGACTGAGGTAGAAATGGAAGTAAGCTTAGACATTCAGACAGATAAATGAAAATAGGTCTAATAAAATTTTATTATAGCAGCGCATGAATGTTACTATGTTGCTGTGAGACGAAGAGGATGACAAACAGACGGACTGAGCCAGCCTTTCAGCTACACATGCAGACTATCCGATTTACCGACATGACTTATGTCCGTGCATGTACAAACTTCCTCAAGTAGCTATAGGCCTACTGTCAATTGTAGGCAATTGATGTAGGCAAACACAGCGTTCCGCCAGCATGCTGCTGATTGCAAAATAAACGAATAGCCCTAATTCCCTAAACATGTGTATAGGCTTAATTTATGTTCATATACCACTGAGTAGGCCTATTAGAGAGAGCCGAGTGGGTGTGCCGAGAAAGCGATGTTAACAAAACAGTCGCTGAACACAAAGCAAATAATGGTTCACTGACAGAGAACCTGAACAGCAGTGAACAAGTAGTCAAAACCGTTACATGATAAATATCTATGGCGTTGTCTCGACCTGACGTCATTTAAACATGTTTAAAGTCACGACTTATAACAGGCATAAAATGTGTTTACCCTTCGAGTGGGACCCTGGCAGAGCATAAATTTAATTATATCTGCGTCGTATGCACTGTGGAAGAACCGACCGGACCGGTTCGGCAACTTCTACCTGTTTTGTGGTGGTCATAGGCCTACCCGATGACATATGGGCTATAAAAGGAGCTTGGGAACGGCAGGTGAGCGTCAGACGTCTGCATCAAAAACTGATGTGAATTTGAAAGATAGCTTGTTCCTGACTACACTGCAGCGAAAGAATGCAAGTCGTTCTCGTGTTGGTTGCTCTGTTGGCGTGTGGACACATCGATTCGTCGACCGCAGGTAGGTTGGGAGCATAACGCCTAGTGTGGGAAGACGCCCCCGCTGAATATCTTTGCAGTTGGCGACTTTTGGGGGAATTTGATAACTGCCCATGACAGCAGACGCCATTACCAATTATAGGAAGTTGAAACGTGACCAATTTCTTGTTTCGGTGGAAGACTGTGGAAGAAAGCAAATAAAAGTGTTTTTCTCGTCTCTGTTTTCTAATTCTCGCATGTAATTCATTCAGCTGTACGGTAACTGATTTTATGTTTAAGGGATCGGTATGAGCCTTATGTCATTATTTAGCTAAATAAGTGCACAACAGAAATATGGCTTAAAATTATCGCTTCAGTATAACAAAGAACCGACAAAATCAGTAGCTTAATAGGCCTAACAGACCGCTGTGGATGGGGCAGAAGGCCTCGGACGCTGCGTGGGAAAAGCGCCGCGCAGGGCGTTTCCCCCATTTAAGATGGAAACGCCAATTTCGTCAATAAATTCTGTTAATTTCATATAATTTTTATATTGAATAAAATATAGGTAGGCTATATTCATATCATTGTCCTTGCTTTGTGCAATGTTATGTAGGCTAAAAGAATGTTTCTATGGTATATAATTGCATTTGAAGATGGTGCGTAATTACAAATGGAAAACAGCGTGCGGCCTTTGGTTCAACTTTAGTGGCGATGACACGAAACGGAGTATTCCCCATGAAAGCTATCCGAGGGGATTAATTAATCTATCCCTCCGGATGGAATCAACCGGTCTAGACTATCCTGGGGGATGAACCAGTCTATCCCCTTTTTGAAAGATGCGTATAATTGAAAATTTTGTGCTCTAATCAAAATTTGAAGTGACTCTAATTGTTTTAAGTTTCCTAAGCAATGTTCAGTGAAGGGCAACTCGAATTTATTTAGTGACTCTGAGTGTTTTTAAGTGTTTTCAAAGTTTTAAGTGCTCTAAAACCAAAGAAAAAATAATTATCTAGCAGAAAAAAAACATACCTGTTAGTGTCATTGTTCGAAGCAAAGCAGATGAAAATTAATTTGCAAAAAAATACACGCGGAAGTGACTTTTTCGACTTTTCTTCATTTGGGGGGATACGATTAATACGGGGGATATTCTATTTCGTGACAGCGGCGCTACATCAGGGCATGGCAGGGCAAATTCCCAGGTAAAAAGACTTTGCCTTGGTCGTTGCTCTGCCTTTTGCCCTGCCAGTATTTGTTCGGGTATGATTTTATGGTACATGTTTTTTATACGACCACCAAGACACCAAGAACTAACGTTGCAGCGTTGTTATCTTTCATAAATCCAACTTCTAGTTTGCCGAGAATCCTTTTAATCGATCCAGCTTCTGTTTACAGGCAAGAGTTTGTTCGATAAATCCCGTTTCTATTTCGTGAGCAAGTATTTTCATCAGTTTTTCATTGAAAATTATTTTTCATCAATCCAGCTTCAATTTCAGCAGAATATGACTGCACCAACCCTAAAACTAACCCTAACCGACCCTCACGACGCGTAACCTGAGCCCTAACCGACCCTCACGCGCTAAATCCCGCTTCTATTTCGTGAGGAAATATTTTTCATCGAATTTATAAATTTTTGGTGGTCGTATAAAAAACAAGTACCGATTTTTTTTCTTACTGTTCACGACCGTCCGTTCGCTCCATGGCACGGCAAAAATTCTTGCAGGGCAAAAGTTCTGAGAGGGCAAAATTTTGGCAGGAGAAAAGTTCTGAGAGACAAATATTCTGGCAGGGGAAATTCTGCAGGGCAAAATTTCTGAGAGGGCAAAACTTTGGTATGGCAAATGTTCTGCATGGCTGGGTTAAATTCTGGCAGGTCAAAGGTTCTGTCAGGGAAAAATTGTGGCCAGGCAAAGTTTCTGATAGGGCAACATTCTGGCAGGGAAAACTCTGACAGGGCAAAACGCTGTCATGACAAAAGTTCTGGCAGGGCAAAATTCTATGGCTGTCTACCCACATTACCGTATAATACAACTAACAGTATAGGCCTAACCGTTGCTTTATCATTTTTCAAATGAAGCAAAAGCAGTTGCGTAGACAATAGACCTAGGCTATATAGGCCTATGCCTGACTCAGTTACTTTATTTGCGGAACTTTTTGCTTTCGAAATGCTACTCAAAAGAGAATTTGCAATGTTTCACTAAGTAGGCCCCTAACTGAGATTAGTCTATAAGATTTGCTTTCAAAATGTCAAAAATGGTCGGATTAATGGTCTCGCCCATCTGGTTCTCTGACCAGCCAACCCTAATAGTGTAGGGTGAGTGTTTACAGAGTTGCCACCGAGGTTTGAGAAATAAACCTTGATATCGCTGTGAAAAAAACCCCAGCAAAGCCCAAACTATTCATATAAGCGATTTTAGAAACCCTTGTTCAAACTAAGTTGGATTTCGCTTATTCGGATGAAGGTTGATAAAAATGTTCCTGAAATGAATCGAATCAAATGTAGTCGCAACTTTTAACTTTCAAAAAAATGTCAATATTATTGACAAAGTTGTCAGAGACTGGGCATCTATAGCGACAATAAACTGAAGCGATATATGTCGTGTGCGCATGCGCATCGGGTCAGTCGAGCCTACAAGAATTATTGTAAGCACACAGAACACGTGGCTTAAGTTTTCGAAGCTTTAAAGTTGTCGAAGTTTCCGGCCAAATTTTTTCAATAAGATTACATCAGCAATCCAACTTTTAAACCACCTAGAACATTAGCATTCTATTACTCTGCAACACTTCTAGAGGATTAACCTGACCTATAGGCCTAGCATACGCAAGTTAGAGATGTCAATACGGCTCAACAATGAGCAGTGGCTAGTAGTAGTATGACAATTGGTTCTGGGACAATAGGCCAGCTCACCCCTCCTATTGTTCTAAACAATACCCCGTTCTTCTCCGACGCCGGCAGCCCTATTGTTCTAGTACCGGGCCAACAATGACCCATTGTTGGCCGACGCTCGGTCGTCTATTGTCCATGAAACCGGCCTATTGTACTCGTATAATTAGCCCTAAATAGCATTGTTAGCCGGCGCTTGCAGCCCTGTTGTGCTCGTATCCCAATCAATAACACATTGTTGGCCGACTCTCGGCCGCTACATTGTGCTAGAACCGGTCTATTGTACTCGAATAATTAACCCTTTTGTGCTTGTATTCCAATCAACGACCCATTGTTGACCGACTCTCGGCCCTTCCATTGTCCATTAAATCGACCATCGATCGTATATGAAACCTAATTACAACCGTTCTTCGTCAATCAAACCCTGCCATTCTATTCAACACGCGATTAAAGTCGTAAATGATAAAATCAAATTTTACGACACGTCAACATTATCAATTAAATTTATGCAGGATCACGCGCGCAAACCCTGTGGGGTAGTCACGTGATGCATTGGAATTTTCAACCCACCCACCAACGCCAGCCAATCACAGCGCTCGGTTACTTTCTTAGCAACCAATCACAGCCTTTGTTTACATAGCAACCAGCAGGACGAGGACTCATAAAAGACTGCAAATTGGTATTTTCAATCATATTTTCTTCCGAGTTTGACATGTGCCACATGAGAACGAACATGTTTGCCAGATCCAAAGCATTGACAAGTTCTGTGAGTATTTGTTGTTTTGTATCTATATTTTCATATCATCGCCATCATCCGACACCGAACACACACGTGTTGTACGTATTCGCAGTAACTAGGCCTAAATGAAATTTATCTACTTTCCTAGGTGAGGTCTGCGCGTGTAAAGCAGGAACATCATGAGGGGTGAATGTGTGAATGTGCAAGGAACTCGTGGCTTTCTATATCACAAAGTAACATAGGATGATAGAAACGTAGGACTTTTCGTTTGAGAAGGTAGGCCTAATATGTGAAATGTAGTTTAAACGAAATATTTATCGAGTGAGTGTGCGAAAGAGTGAATGAGTGACTGAGTGAATGACTGAGAGAATAAAGAAACCAATGTGATAGAGACAACTACAGAGATAGAGAGAAACTAAGAGAGGTAGAGAGCGAAGAAGTGAGAGAAAGCGAGTGAGTGAGATGAGTTGAATATATTTTGCAACATCATGGTTTCAAGTCTAGTTTACTTAAAGAACTTGTAAATTTTCAGATGCAAAGACTCATGTGATCGTCAAAATAATGTTCACATAGAATACAGATTTGAAAGTACAAAGATTTCAAGTTTTAAAGGCTGTTAAGATGTGTGAGTAAGTGAGTGACAGAGAGCGTGAAAGAGATAAAATGAAACAGAGAGAGAAAGAGAGAGAGATTAAGAGACACAGAGAGAGAGAGGGATGGACGAAGAGAGAGTGCATGAAAGACAGAGAGAGAGAGAGAGAGAGAGAGAGAGAGAGAGAGAGAGAGAGAGAGAGAGAGAGAGAGAAAGAGAGAAAGAGAGAAAGAGAGTAAGAGAGAGGGAGGGAGAGTGTGAGAGAGATAGGGAGGGAGGGAAGGAGGGATAGAAGTAGAGAGCGATGGAGGAGAGGGGAAGGACGGGAGACAGGGAAATGAGTTGAGAGTTTCCTTATATGCACTATATTTGCAAAACAAGCTTGCTTAACGAAATTATAAATGTTGAGACGCAATTTACTTATGAGATTATGAAAATGACACTGACATTAGATACATGTTCAAGGGTATGAAAATATCTAACTATGAAGGTTGCTGAAATATTGACATTTTAACTGAAACATGTAGCATATGATGATAGAAACTTACAGCTTTTCGTGAGTGAGTGAATGGATGAACGAATGATTGGGTGAGTGCATGGGCGAGAAAGTGAGAAAACGAGTAAGTGAGTGAGTGAATGAGTGAGTGAATGATTGAGTGAGTGAGTGAAAGATAGCGAGTTGAAATGAGGATTAGTATGGCAAGCTCAATAGAAAAACGATAAAATGACTCTCTGAGAGGAGACGAGAGAGCACGAAACTCAGATTCGTCGGCTTTAGGTTGCAAAGAAACGCATATTGATAGAATGCCAAGACGCATGAAATGTAGACATTTACTATAGCTTATAATTATGATTATAAGCTATAGTTATTAATAGTTATTAATTATTAATTACATTGTACGATGTTCTGAATGTGTATAGGATTACAACGAATTTGCAAGTTTTTAAATGGAAAACTACATTTCCAAACTACATTTCACATAGGCCTACCTTCTCAAACGAAAAGTCATACGTTTCTATCATCCTATGTTACTTTGTGATATAGAAAGCCACGAGTTCCTTGCACATTCACACATTCACTCCTCATGTTATCAGAATTTTAGCGTTCTTTAAATCTAAAACTCTTCCTACCTTCAATTGTTTTTTCTATGTATTTGTTATTTAGTCACACCTTTGCATCTCACCATACATAATTTGTACGTAAACTTGACGACCTGTAAACATAATGCATTTTAAATAACATAAAAATTAAATAAAAAATAGAAATAAAATTCTCAACTCAAATCTCTCACTTACTCAATCACTTACTGCAGTTAGAAATCTTCCAATTTTTGAAACGTTGCCCTATGTCTGTGTCATTTCAATACTCTAGTCAGATACATGTAAGATCGTTAAGTAAACTCGTTTTTACAAGAATAATGCGTCTAGTGAAATTTTAAACTCGTTTCTCTCTCTCTCTCTCTCTCTCTCTCTCTCTCTCTCTCTCTCTCTCTCTCTCTGTCTCTCTCTGTCTCTCTCTTTCCCTACCTCTCTTCCTCCATATCTCTCTCCTCCCTTCCTTCGTTTTACTTCTTTCCTCCCTCCCTCTCTCTCTTTTTTTTCATTCATTCTCTCTTCCTCCTTTATCTCTTTCCCTCTCTGTCTTTCACTCTCCATATCTCTATCTCTATCCCTAGTTCCCCTCCCTCCCTTCATCCCTCTTTCTTCCCTTCCTCTCTCTCTTCCCATTTCAATCTCTCTTTCTTTCTTTCTTTCACTCTTTTCCTCTCTTTCACTCGCTCACTTGCTCAATCACTCACATTCTCTCTCACTCTTTCTGTATCTCTCTCCCACTCTCTTCTCTTTCCCTACCTCCATCCCTTCGTCCCTCCTTCTTTCCTCCCTCCCTCTCTTTCTTTCACTCATTCTCCCATCCTCCTTTATATCTTTACCTATCTCTCTCCCTGTGTATCTGAGTCATTTTCTGCTATTAGATTAATTTGACATTTCTATTGTCCCAACGATTTTAGAAATCGAATACGCCAAAATTTCGTTTAAATACAGATGTTTCTTTGAATTAAATATTGATTAGATTATTGTTTTCACGGATATTCATGGCATATGCCTCAATTTTTATTTTATCTGTTGCATTTTAATATCCAAAATGTCCACTCCGTTACTGTCCCTTTCACACTTTTACTGCAATATAACTAAAAATTTGCGACAACAAGTGATAGTTTTCCAAAAACTTAATGTTACTCATAATCAAAATTGAAAGGCCTTTCATTTAATAAGTTTGTCATTGAATGAATCAATACTTATCATGGATAAATAAATTATTTTCAGCTGTCTCCTGAAATATTGTCCACTCCGTTACCGCGCATAAATCCATGTGCTACCACATAATTTACAAGAACTAGGCACGCTGAAAATCAGTAAAATCATGTAGTCATGTCTCTGTTTATGCATACCAGTCTTTATAGGATGACTTTTCGAAGCTAAACCGCAATAATATGTTTTAAAAGGTGTTACCTGCGAATGATACGTTTAATAAGTGTCTACTCCGTTACCGAGAATTAGTCGAGATTAAGGATGCCTATGTATGCATCAATTACCAGGTTTCATCTCCTCAATGAACAAAATTGATATGTAGAAAAAGGGTGTCCTAAACGTGGTCAATAACCAAATGTGTGCTGAATTATTTAGAAATTGTCCACTCCGTTACCTGTCCACTCCGTTACATTTGATGCCTATTTATACCCTCGGAAATGGTAACGGAGTGGACTTTTAGAGGTAACGGAGTGGACATTTATTCGAATTACGGTAAAAATAGAAATATATTCGCATATATGTTCTTATTCTTTTGTTGGTTAAGATGGAATTACTTTCCTTCATGTATTCGTGAATTTTCAAAACTGTGCATGTGTTAACATGACCATTGAACTTTATGAACATGTATTGTTGAGCAAAATTGGCAGTAACGGAGTGGACGATTCTTTTGGCATATAAGAAATTTATAAGAATGCCGTATTGCATGTTGCTGAGTAGTTTACTAAAACAATATTAGCTAAATGGAACATTGAAGCTCAGATTAACTTGCAGTTATTTGATAATAATTTAGTTTTTCAATAAAATTTATAACAAAATTTACGAAGAACAAATTTGGTAACGGAGTAGACATTCTTGGGTGTTTTGAAATTCTTGAATGTTTTTGCAAATATCTTAACAGATATTTTCCTACTCTTTTATGTATTGTGATGGAACTATATTTTCATTCAAGTATATTCAAAGCTATACGTGTTTGAAACATTTCCACTAAGTTTTGTGAACTTGTATTGTTGAGTAAAATTGACCGTAACGGAGTGGACAAATTTTGTGGCATTAAAAAAATTCCGCAAAGTGTGTTACCGAGTTGATAATAGAAGTTTATTGAAGTTGTAGACAAGTGATACAATGGAGTTAAGATTAACACGCAGTTATTTGATGTTGCGTTAGTTTTTCAATAAAATTTATGGATAAGAAAGTTGGGTAACGGAGTGGACATTGCTGCTTTGGTGGTGTCAGACATTTTGCGAAAAAAATATTAAACTAGAATATTAGTGCGGAACAGCACCATATTTCTTAAGGACATACATTGCTGATTAAAATAAGATGAAAAAATTATCGGTTATAAAGAAAAAAATTCATCCAATTCCAAAAGTCAATTTAATCTAATAGCAGAAAATGACTCACCTATCTCTATCCATAGTCTCCCCTCCTTTCCTCCCTTCGTCTCTCTTTCTTACTTCCATCTCTCTCTCTCTTTCTTTCTTTCACTCTTTTTCTCACTTTCACTCGCTCACTTATTCAATCACACATTCTCCATCTCTTTCTGTATATAATATATATATAATTTATATTCTCTTTCCCTACCTCCATTCCTTCGTCTCTCCTACTTTCCTCCCTCTGCACTATTGTAAGTGTGAAATCTGAATTCTTGAAAAGCCACAACATGAAATGGTACAAAGTTGTAGAGCCTAAATCTTTCACACTAAAGATGCACCTTTGCTATTGCAAGTTTCGATTATTTGGTTCACGAATATGAGTGTAACCCTCTAGCATCGAAAAGACGCTTGTTCGAGTTAATAAACTTTATTGAAAAATAATAATAATTTCTCTGTTATTTTCTTAAATGATAAATTGAGTATTAAGCAAATCGAATCCGAACGGGTTGCATTCCAAACAGTTGATGTGTCCCGACTGATTTTCATGGTCCTCTCTGTCGAAACACGCCGAAGCGATTTTCGGTTCCGGTAGTTTCTCGTGCAGATTTTGTATCTTGTCGATCAGCGTTTCCCATTCGTACAAACGTAATGCGATCCCGCTGCGTGTCGGACGTTCCTGAGTAGAGTTCGATGGCATGAAATATCGACGAATGTTTATGCATTTCATACCTTTCGATATGGTGACGTAGTATTTTCCGCCGATATGTTTGCGAGAATTCCACCGGTTGATCCGCTTGGAGTTGCTCGACGGCTCTGTCTATCTCGTCTATAGAGTTGATGAATGTCACCCAACGTGGTTTGGGGAAACATGCGCCTTTTCTGGTCGGATACGACTTGACATTTCCAATGTCGTACTCTCTAATTATGCACGAGCAGCTCCTCTTTGTAGATGCTGGCCGACAGAAATCGGTTGTTGCCTATAGATTCTTTGAAAAGTTCCTGCTTTACACGCGCAGACCTCACCTAGGAAAATAGATAAATTTCATTTAGTTACTGCGAATACATACAACACGTGTGTTCGGTGTCGGATGATGGCGATGATATGAAAATATAGATACAAAACGACCAATACTCACAGAACTCGTGAATGCGTTGGATCTGGCAAACATGTTCGTTCTCATGTGGCACATGTCAAACTCGGAAGAAAATATGATTGATAAAATAATTTGCAGTCTTTCATGAGTCCTCGTCCTGCTGGTTGCTATGTAAACAAAGGCTGTGATTGGTTGCTAAGAAAGTAGCCGAGCGCTATGATTGGCTGGCGTTGGTGGGTGGGTTGAAAATTCCAATGCATCACGTGACTACCCCACAGGGTTTGCGCGCGTGATCCTGCATAAATTTAATTGATAATGTTGACGTGTCGTAAAATTTGATTTTATCATTTACGACTTTAATCGCGTGTTGAATAGAATGGCAGGGTTTGATTGACGAAGAACGGTTGTAATTAGGTTTCATACACGATCGATGGTCGATTTAATGGACAATGGAAGGGCCGAGAGTCGGCCAACAATGGGTCGTTGATTGGAATACAAACACAAAAGGGTTTATTATTCGAGTATAATAGACTGGTTCTAGCACAATGCAGCGGCCGAGAGTCGGCCAACAATGTGTTATTGATTGGGATACGAGCACAATAGGGCTGCGAGCGCCGGCTAACAATGCTATTTAGGGCTAATTATACGAGTACAATAGGCCGGTTTTATGGACAATTGACGACCGAGCGTCGGCCAACAATGGGTCATTGTGCCCGGTACGCTTATTAGCATTCTCTAGGCGATTTCGTAAGCCGGCTATAGAGGAATACAATGATTACATTGTGGAAGACGCGAAGACCATATAGGGGGACAAGGTGGTGGAGTACAATTTCTGACCATCCCTTTCTAAACTGTCAACAACACGTGCGCGTCGGCAGGCTCTCACAATTTTACACGAATTGCAATGTAAAACGTTTCAAATTTCTTACAAATAATTACCCTACGTATGGAGGAACATTTCGACAGGTAATTATGGGTCACTTTACGGCTCTTTATAGGTAAATTTAAGCATGGTGTCGTTCGCGTATAGGGTAAGGTTTCGCGTCGTGAGGGTCGGTTAGGGTTAGTGTTAGGGTTAGTGTCGTCATTAGATTCTTCAGATTTTTGCGTCGTCAGGGTCGGTTAGTCTTAGTATTAGGGTTAGTGTCGTCATTAGATTCTTAAGATTTTTCCGTTGGTTCTTTAGCAGTTGTTGAACTTGTTGGTGAAGCTAATAGCCTACAGCTTCACCATTAACTGCTAACATCAACTACCTTCTCCCCCCTATGGTCTTCGCTTCTTTCACAATGTAATCATTCTATTCCTCTAACCGGCTTACGAAATCGCCTAGAGAATGCGAATATGCGCCCGGTACTAGCACAATAGGGCTGCCGGCGTCGGAGAAGAATGGGGTATTGTTTAGAACAATAGGAGTGGTGGGGGCTGGCCTATTGTCCCAGAACCAATTGTCATACTACTTATGTGACTTTACCCATATTGAGATATTGAGATGTCGAAAGGTTTATTTCTGCGAAGAACTATTCTTCTGCGTCACCAGGTTATAAATTGTTCGTGAAATGACAAACGCAAGATCTTGATTGGGGAGTTTCAAGCATGGGTATCTCATCAGAGGCCAGAGCCCTTTTAACGCCTAGGCACGCGAGGCACATGCCTAGGGCCCCGCGCAACAGGGGGCCCCGCGGCGACCCAAACATACCATATCGCATAACAAATTAGCAACATGTTATACGAACTTTCTAATCTAATCTAATCTAATCTAATAAAGCATTTGTAAAGCGCTTCTCACAGCAGAGCTATTCAGAAGCGCTCTCAGCGTGACAGGCCCATGAAAAAAGAAAAGTCTTCAAGCAGCGAAAAGATGCAGGTGAATTTCCTACAAGAATCCTGCCACGAATTTCAGAAGGAAGGTGATTCCAAATTAAAGGACCAACAATAGCAAAAGCTCGGTGTTGGGTTAATGATGTTCGTGATCTGGGTACAAATAGATCAAAGCGGTCAGCAGAACGAAGAGGGCGTGAAGATCTTGCAGAAAGAGGCTTACACATTAAGTCACACAGGTATTTAGGCGCTAAGCCCTGCAGGGACTTAGTAACTAGAAGCAAGACTTTGTATCTGATTCGGGCAAAGATCGGAAGCCAGTGAAGGTCATGAGTCATGAATGTAGAGATGTGCGAGTATCGAGGAAGTCGTGCAATAAGTCTAGCAGCAGAATTTAAGACAGATTGTACAGATGACAAGCGAACTTTAGGAAGCCCTTTGACGTAAGAACTTTGACGTATGTTAAACTTACGTTTATTTTTCACTGCTTAGTACAAAGATTGCTGTTCTAGCTGTGTCAGCAGCATACTAGCATATAGTCTAATTTTAAAAAAGTAATGTAAAAAATTACACACACGCACAATTAAAGAAGGCATGAATGCAAAACTCTATATTCTGAGACTGAAAGAATGAGGCCGAAATCGTGTTACGTTCGATGTTTAATCTAGGCATCTTCCTGGGAGAGCTCTACCTAGAAGTGACTATACCCTAATATTTGATCAAATAATAATAGTTTTTAGTTGCTGTTTACATTATTGTAATACCTGAGCTCTAGTAATATAGGCTACCGTAATATTTTTTTACTAACATGTGATTGCGATGGTAAAATCTACTAATATAATATATGATACTATCGCATTACAATAAGTATAGTTTACTGTTAATATTTTTTACAAAGACTATTTTGGTACAACTAACACTTAGTAAAATAGCATCATTATAGTCAACTACAAGGCTTCCCGATTTTGGTAGTTCTTCCTTGGTTTGTGTAACATTTGTAACAATTCTGATAGGCCTAACTATGTCCTGGTCAGCATTGTAGGGTCTTTTTGAGCAAGAAAGTCGGGCTTGGACTGTACACCTGTCTGCAGTTAGCCTATTCATTATACTGCAATATGGTAGTGCATGGTCCAGAAGCAGCAGAACTGAGTTGCAGAACTTGATACGTAAAGAAATTTTTATGGTAATAATAATGTAATACTAGTGAAAATTTTAAACCACTCTTTTTATGAGCACTGAAATAATACAGTAATTTTGTTAAGATCGCAGCTTACAGTGCTACCATTACATTGTGGAAACTGATAAAGAAATTATTATAGTTGTAAGAATATTGATTGAAGTCTTAGACTATTCAGGTCAGCACTGCAATAGTTGAGGAATTTTGATAAAACTGCAGCTTAAACTTCTGCCATTTTGATGTAAAAATTCAAAATGTTCTGGTGGGGAGGGATACATTCCCTTTCCTTGCCCCTCCCCACTCGGCGCTGCGCGTCTCAGTGACCGACCGGCAAATACTCGTTATCCGTCCTCCAGAAACCTTGATTTCTTCAGAAGAAGGGGACTAGCTTACGCTTAGAAATTAGACCTAGTGTTTGTGCCTAGGGCCCCAAAATTCCTTAAAACGGCCCTGTCATAGGCTAGGGGTGGCTAAGCCCAGAAGAAGACCCAGATTCAGTTTTTTTACCGTGTAAGCGGTATCTTTTCCAGGGCTTAACCCCCCGCCCATCCCAAAAAGGCGCAAACTCATAAATTTGTTCAGGGAAAATGGTTCTGTTCCCGAACGTGAAACTTCAGAATCGCTAAAAAAGTCATCGACTTTTTGTCCTGGAAAATTTTTATTTTTCGGCGAGATTTCAGCCCGAGGACTAAAAAAGGTCGTCAACTTTTTTTGGACCGGGAAAATATTTGCCGGTGCCGCTCGTTTTGGACCGAGTCTCAACCCCAACAAAGCACAAGTTCTTCCCAAGTTCTTTTTTAGCCCCTCCAAGAACGGAAACCAAACTCCGCCCATGTTTGTAGCCTAGTCATTATGGTAAAAATTATTATGAAAAGAAAGAAGTTGAGGCCCATTAACGAAAGAATAGATTAGTAACAAAGATAGAAATAAAAGAGTTGAAGTAAATGAGATTATGAGAACTCGAGTTGGACCAGGAGGAGGATATGGCCTAGGAAGAGGAGGTGGAGAAGAAGGAGGAGGAGAAGGACGAGGCGGAGGAGGTGGAGGTGGTATAAGAGGAAGAGAAGGAGGAGTCAAGAGGAGGTAGAGGATGAGGAGAACGAGGTAAAATACAAATGTTGCTGCTCTTTTTCCACCTCCATTTCTCAGCTACTCAATGTCGTTAACTCTATTTCACACCGAATTTCGTCCAACCTCCTCTGCCTCAACCCCACCGAAGCAGAATTTACATCTTAGGTTTACCAAACCAAATCAAGAAAATCACAGACCCTTCAATGCATCTATCCACTAATCATGTGACTAATGCTTCATCTCAAATTTTTGTTTCTGGCGTCCCTGTCCGCAATCTTGTTGTTAGGCTACCTTTGATCCACATTTCTAAAACCACATCTCCAACCTCTTCCACTCCTGCCTCATGCATATTCATCACATCCGACCTATGCTGGACTTCAACACCGCTTCCAACATTGCTACCTCCATTGTCCACTAAAAATTTGATTACTGCAATTTCCTTGTTCTCAACATTGATTCCACATAGCTGGAGTGTCTCCAACTGCTTCAAAATGTATTAGTCACTACAGTCACTAGAACTCTCGAGTATCATCACATCACCCCAATACTAAAATCACTCCATTGGTTAAAAATTCCAGATTGAATCCATTTTAAAGTCCAATTCCTAACCTACAATTCCTTACAGTAGCCATGATATCTTCGTGAACTCTTCACCATTTAGCCAACCTAATCTACCCAATCATCCGCCTATCTCACTCTTCTCGGCCTCCGGTCACTTAGCCTAGTCAGCTCAAGTTCTCCAACCGAGCCATATCAAACTCTGCCCCACGCCTCTAAAATTACCTGCCTTCTGAATAATCTGATCCTTTCCGTTCATCCTCCGCCCTTTCCGGTAACTCACTCTCACCTTCCTCATGCCCCTATATCCATAACCCTTCGGTCTTTCCATTAGGCACTAAAATTTTCTCCTCTTTAGGTAAGCTTACTTTTACCCCGACTCGTCCAACCTCCTCTGCCTCAACCCCACCGAAGCAGAATTTACATCTTAGGTTTACCAAACCAAATCAAGAAAATCACAGACCCTTCAATGCATCTATCCACTAATCATGTGACTAATGCTTCATCTCAAATTTTTGTTTCTGGCGTCCCTGTCCGCAATCTTGTTGTTAGGCTACCTTTGATCCACATTTCTAAAACCACATCTCCAACCTCTTCCACTCCTGCCTCATGCATATTCATCACATCCGACCTATGCTGGACTTCAACACCGCTTCCAACATTGCTACCTCCATTGTCCACTAAAAATTTGATTACTGCAATTTCCTTGTTCTCAACATTGATTCCACATAGCTGGAGTGTCTCCAACTGCTTCAAAATGTATTAGTCACTACAGTCACTAGAACTCTCGAGTATCATCACATCACCCCAATACTAAAATCACTCCATTGGTTAAAAATTCCAGATTGAATCCATTTTAAAGTCCAATTCCTAACCTACAATTCCTTACAGTAGCCATGATATCTTCGTGAACTCTTCACCATTTAGCCAACCTAATCTACCCAATCATCCGCCTATCTCACTCTTCTCGGCCTCCGGTCACTTAGCCTAGTCAGCTCAAGTTCTCCAACCGAGCCATATCAAACTCTGCCCCACGCCTCTAAAATTACCTGCCTTCTGAATAATCTGATCCTTTCCGTTCATCCTCCGCCCTTTCCGGTAACTCACTCTCACCTTCCTCATGCCCCTATATCCATAACCCTTCGGTCTTTCCATTAGGCACTAAAATTTTCTCCTCTTTAGGTAAGCTTACTTTTACCCCGACTCACCTGATCTTCCACCTTCAAATTCTAAACTTCACCCACGCTAGCAGCTACTCTTCAACCTCTGATCCTTTTGTAACAGGACTACAACCATCTCTTCGGACTACTCTACTGGACAGCATTCTGAGTAGACACAGCGCTCGTGAATAAGCTGGTGCCCTGCGCTTAGCGTTTGAGTGGCGCTCTAGAAATTTGGAATTTACGGTTACGATTACGATTAGTGTTGTTCTTCAGCTCGTCTATAGTTCACAGAATGATCTGATGACGAGTATCCACATTGCTATCTTGCGCCTGTGAATAAACTGGTTCCCGCGACTTCGCTTTTGCGGGCGATGTAGAAATCTCGAGATTATGATACATTTGCGATTACGAAAAGCGGTTCTAATATTATAATGTTCACCGACTAAATAATAAAATATGTGGGAGACGAGGCAGGTCATCTCTATAATTGCTCGATTGCCTTTCTCTCGCATGGTGGTATCGAAACAAACTTTATTATTTTAGTGTAATAATGATGTTAACTGTGCTTCAACATATTTGGAATAAGTTGGACAAAGCAATTTCAATAGCTTGTGTGATTAGTTAAGCCATCGACTACAGTCTGGTGAAAAAGTTTCAGATCCAAATGTCAATGAACGTTTCTGTTAGTAAATGTTGTTAAGGTTGATTTTAATAAAGATTGTTTCATGCAGGCCCGCCGAGAGGGGGGGGGACAGAGGGGGCAAATGCCCAGGGGCCCGGCGACTTTTAGGGGCCCGGAGGGGGCCCGGACTACAGTGATTATAATATGTTTTATTATGTTGATTACGGGCGGCAGGCCCAACCTATTACCACTTATATTAGATCTACTTAACCTATTGTTTGTGATTTATGTTGTTTTAAATAGAACCTAATAGGCTATTACTGTTACACTACAACAGCTGTTTAGGCTAAGTTTCAAACAACTGTCCATTACCTTAGTTATCAGTGTTTTGCCAAAGCACACGCTCACTACCGCCTCAGAGCGTTCTTTTGCTAAATTATACGTTGTCAGATTTCAAATCTAAATAATAAAGTTAATTTCTCTCGCAACGATGTGTTTTACAAACACAAATCTGGAGCACAAAAACAAAAATAAAAAGCTAATAAGTTTGAAAATGCAAAAATTGGTAAGCTTATACAGTAGGCCTAGTTCACTATTTCAATTCAGAATATCAAAAGAATGCAATCAGAGCCAGTAATTAGGTCTACTCCTACATCGGTTGATTCTAGAATTTCTAGTAAATTAAACGCGCCTGCATGATGATCGTATAGGCTATACTGAATGGATGAAAATGAAGTTTATGGTGTTAATATCTGAATTCCAAATGAAAACATCATAAATAATAATCATGAAAATGCTGAAATTATGGAAACTGTAGGCTAAAGAGACATTGTTTTGATGCTGGTACTTTGCCGCCAGGGCCCGCGTTTAGGCCTATAGGACTACACAAACGATTGAGGCGATAATTATAGGCTGCTATTAAGCTTATAAAAAACGGTCCTCCAAAACATTCGGACCATTTTCAAGGCCATGAAGAAAGAACATTTCCGAAATGCATTTTTTAGGTTCGCAGACAAGATTGAGAACTAGGCTACCGGGATATTATAAGAGATATTGTTGCAGACAAATCCAGAAATGTTTCTTGTTGATCACTACATTATTTGAAAATTAAATTCTTAACATTAAGAACTAATTAAAATCATAGATCTAAATGTAAGCATTAGCGTACATTCATGCCCAAACTATTGTTATTTTTATTTGTTCTTGTGTAAATTTGCTCAACAAGTCTAAAGATAGTTTGGGGCCCGTGAGTGCTCAGCCTAGGGGCCCGGAATTTCTGTCGGCGAGCCTGGTTTCATGTAGGCTATTCATACCGTACCTCGATTGTCAGAATAAATTCAATAAATAAAAGAACTTTTGGCTAACAAAATTAGCAAACGGCACGCTAATATCTTTTATTAACTTCTTCTAAATGAACAGCCTGCGAATACAACATGGATCTGCTGTTCCTTGTCGACGGTTCTGAAAGTATATGCGGCGATGATCTGGTGAATTGTGAAGGGTGGAACAGAACTCGTCAATTCATGCACAAAATAGCTGAAAACATGAATATTGGACCTGATGCTTCACGGGTGGCCCTGCTCAAGTTCGGTGCAGATGTCACCAAAGAGTGGGACTTTAATGAGTAAGTTGAACCTCACAGTTGATGCGCTTTTAGCTCACTCAAAGATGAAATTGGACAAAAAATGCTCGGTACTATCCAACAGCTGAAGTTTGACTACAATATTTTTATGTATAGGCCTAAAATTATTTTTGTATATCGTTGCGTTTGTAGGCCTACATGTACATAAAGCATGTAAATGTGTTTCATCATTTAGGCTAGGCCTATATCTTAAGTTGTAGGCTAATAAACTGAATCCAAATATAATTCGGAAGTAACAACAGGCATTGAAATTCCGGCGAAGAAATTTAGTCACAGAATAAACATACTTTGCAGCAGAAGTTTTTCACGGCAAACCGTCACGTAATTAATAAGCATCCTGTATCTTGTACGCTTGTTCACACGTAATGCCAACCCTCATCTACACATAGAGCGAAGACGCACCCGTATCAGCCAGTTTCTTTAGAAACGGTGACTTGGAACTCAAGACGAAGTGCCTCCATCAAGCAAAAGGAGTATGATGAGATTTATCGATTCATGATTCTGCTTTCGGTACCAAATACCGCAGAAAGGATTGTGAAATAATAAATTTATGTTTGGAAGTACATAATTATACACTCCTAAAATTGCAAAGCTCACGCAGCGATATTCTGGGTCATTCCAGCTTTGATCCGAAGTTGGAAAGTAGCTTTCTATGGAATAATTAATCTGATCCAACTAATTCTTTGTAGTTAGCAATACCTAGCTGATTCACCTTTCGATGCCTGTGAGCGCCGCCTATCGGTCTTTAGTTTTAAGAGTGCTGGCTTACATGTGGCCGATGTGTATGCCTGCATGCATACTAGGTACGTGTTGTGTTCTATAGTTTCTAGTCAATAAAATTAATATATGTTTTATTTGCAATCATTTTGCATCATTTCTTCTTCGTACCTGAAAATAATATGATTGAATCGATGAACATTTGTAGTAGGTCTAGGCCTTATTGGTTGTGCAATACAGTACGTTGTTGTATTTCTTATAGAAACACCAACATGGTTTCGCTATTGGCAGCAATTGACAGCGTTGAAAGACCAACAGGTGAGTTTGTTAATTTACTGACCCCAACCGTCCTCCTCACTCAAGAATTCAATGTGTTCAGTGGGGATAGACCTTGGATCACCAGAGTAGTATTCATGGTCACTGACGGAATGCCAAATTACAAACCCTACGTCCCTGGAAGTTTTTCGAAAATCTTCCAGTTGACTGGAGTCACATTCTTCGTGGGATGCATCACCGGTACGTCAGGACATGGCGATCTGGCAACCGCGCAGTGGATAGCTTCAAGCACAAGGCCGGTTAGTTATCTACTTAGTGAACGTTATTCTGTGATGGTTGTCTGCAGATTGAAAATCGCACCTTCAAAGTTTTTTGAATAATTATACATTCAGTGCTGTACTAGAGCTAAAAATAAGATAAGCTGAACACAAATCCGGAGAAGACAGAGGCAATTGAAAAATGTGCGGCCTCTTATAAAGTTCCCACAAGAAAATAAAATGCCTCTACCAGACATTAAGAAGTTCGACACTGCGAATCTTCTTAGAATAATCTTACTGTCCAATCTCTCCTTTTCTCGCCGAGTAGGCTACATTATTAATCTAATAAGCAGTCAATTTTCTCGACCAGCTAAAACAGCTAGAGCTACATAATTATGGCATGAAACTCGACGTCACTGTGAGTAACTGTTATCACATACGTGGCACTTGCGTGCACTGCCTGATTCTGCTGGATCATATGATAATGGGGGGGTCCGTAGCTCAGTTGAGAGAGTGCTGGTCGATAAACTGAGTCATTGGTCGATAAACTGAGTCATTATCGCGACCCGGGTTCAATCCTCGCACAGGGCAAAAATTTATTTGAATTTTCTGTTAGCTGCCAGTGGCGCTTTCTGTTGTTTTGTTTGCCTTAGGTCTGTTGAAAATAAGATCGCCCCTCCCACTCCTGGCTTGGCCGAATCAGGAGTGTTCCAGCACTTAGGCCATTAGTGTTAAGTTACCGAGCCTGTTGTAGCCGACCTGCGTGTCGTGCGAAGCTGGCCGTATTTCGTATAACTTGTACCTGTAATCGTTCTGCGGTGTGTCAGATTGAATTTCAATAAACGAATATTAAAATACTCGCATTTGCGCAGCTCCGAAAAAGTTAAGCGGATGTCATAATGTGCGAGAACTATAATGCTTATCTCACTAGTTCTTCCAGTAATATGTATTTTCGCCCACTATATCTGTCAGCTCTTGCCGCCTCTTCGTGAGAACAAGTACTACTTACCTTACTTTCTGCTGCTTTACCTTAATTCTAACTGGTTCATAAGTAGTTTCGAGAATCGATCCACCTTAAATCGCCTATCATAGAGTACTAAAATTGCGCGCAGTTATTGTTGTATAGTTTCTTCGAATGCTCTAACCGCTTACAATCAGGTTATGCCTAGACGCATTATCATAGCCTACACATGTGTGGAATAATGCGTCTGATGCCAAGGTTGATTTCGTGTTTGATTCCAGAATGTTTCGTTTTAGCCTAACACACAGACATATTGGCTTCTTGATGATTACGCTTCGCTCGAAAGCGATGAAATTGTCGAATCAGCGTTGGAGCAAATCTGTTTGATGCTAGGTGAGTATGAAAGAAAAACTTCCACGCAGGTCTAATCGTTAAAGCTATCCCTTTGCACATAAATTTCGAGCGAATCAGTCTGTTATGACTTATGACAAAATAACATCTCCTATATACTATTATAGATAATCGAACCACTAATAGTAGACCTACATTATAATAGTACAAAATAAATATTTTTTCTTTAATTGAGCGGCTGCAAACGCACTGCACTTCACATGTACATTGTACAATGTACAAGTCATGCAGTAATCTTAATTAGCATCAAACCTAGCTCTTAAATGAACAGACAGCCTGTAATACACGCCGTTAATTTAGCAGCCTACAAAGCATGTCCGCCCAATGGGCGGACATGCTTTGCTAGAACTCGTTACCTCTCGCACTGTACACCAGCGTGCTGTCCATTACTCCACCGCCTCCCCAATTCTTTTGCGCTCAATTAGTCAACCGGATCCTTCGTAGTGTATTTGTTAATCAGTTGATTGACTAGCATTGCGTTGAAACGTACACAGCCTAATTATTTTTCATTGACGTTGGCGTGTAAACTTTTTAATTATCTTCTCTAATTACGGCTCTGAATGAAGGCACTCGATTTTAACAGATTTTTACAAACTTTCTTATATCCAGTCGGAAATGTGATTATGGTTTATCGTTGCTGATGTTCGGGTGACAATTACAATCGTAGCTTATAATAAAGAAAAAGATCGTACCATTGTCATAGCGATGCTGTAGTGATAATACGCCTATGCCTGCACACTCGTAGACGACCTAAATCGCCTTATTGTGCGATTTGCCAGTCAAAAGTCTTCCCTGTGGGGAATCATGTGAATGAAAATAATAGATTTTATATCGGAGTCTTGATCAAACCACAGGACACGGCGTAGTATGTGACTAACTCTAGCACAAACAAACTGTTCGGCACATTGAGAAGTGCGACCTGGTGGCTGATCGGTCACGCGTTCGCTCACGGAGCGGGCGGTTGCTGGTTCGACTCCGGGTAACGACCTTGGGCAAGTTGTTTACGCACACGTGACTCTGTCACCAAGCAGTATAATTTGGTACCGGTGTAAGCTGGGAAGTAAACGGCATTGAGCCTACGGACGACTTTACTTTACTTAAATTGAGAAAGTTGATAATTCTGTTATTTTGCTATCTGAATATATGCATGTGCACTTGTTATAGCGCCCCTTCAAAATCCTACTCTGAAGCGCACATCTTTACAGAGCGGACACTAAATTGGAGTTTCGCGACGAAGCGTCTGAGCAATTGCGAGTGCTGGACTTGCCCATGGTCCCTACGAGACGGTTTGATGTGGATTCCAACCTGCAACCCTCCGGCTGCAAGGCAACGAATATATCCAGTACACCACCGCGCCCCACAATTGCTCAAAAACAGTTCATCTGGGTCACAATGTGAACTATTAGAGTATAATGATTAATGACTGTTTTCTGTTTACAGAGGCCTGCTATGTTAACATCTTTGGATTCCTGATACCAATATGCAATGTGGGTCAACACTGAAGTTGTTCTCCGGCTGTCCGATTCATGAAATCCGATGCAAGTCAATAATTCTATTCTTTACTTCAACTAAGTCATCTGTACTCACTATTTTGATCGTTGGCAGCATTTCTGCTTAATGTGTTTCGGTGAAGATAGGCAGACTACTAATCTAGTTTGTCAATCTTTCGATACAGTATCACCGCGATTCTATTGCTCCAATATAATATAATATTATTATATATTATGAGCTTACATACAATATGTTCATTCATTCTATCTGAGAATTATACATAGCGCCTCTTCAAGATACCTACTCAGAGGCTCTGTCTGCACTAATTAGACGAAATGATGTTAAGAGTCATAGCGAGCGAAAAAACACCAACAAGTTGCAAAACAAAACACAGTAAGCTGAAAGAGTCACCAGTGGCGAACCCTTGCAAACACGTAGACTTAACCTTCGGATTCCCGTACACAGCTAATATTTCTCTTCTTTGGTTCTCTGCCTTTTCTATTCAGGTTCGCACTTTCAATGGCACTATTCGTCACGTTGTTTGCAATCTTCCTTGACTTGCTATAACCCTCTTTCGCCATCCAGTCCAATGTACTCCGACTGGACTGGAGTAGGATTTACTAGGCTACGGGCATTATTTTTTTGCTCACGTGTACTCGGGTTAGTGAAGTAGCGATCCCATTATTGGTGACAGACAGTTAGTGATCTATTCCGTTTGACGAACAATCAGTTGACTAAGAGCACCACTGAAGAGCATGTTCTGTTCATGTATGATGTAGGCTATGCTATAATTCATAGGCTTGTTAGCATGGCATCACAATAATTACTGTATTTCAGACCTTATTGTGTGCCTGTAAGACGGCAACGTTTCACGACATTGCGTTCCTTAACGCTTTGGTTTTCAGGTCAATGGAAGAGCAGCAACGAGTCAATCAACAAATATTATTTCTGTAATCGTATAGTAAACTTATAGATCTTCGTTGCCGTCAAACTTTCTAGTAGTTCTTTGGCGGCTTCGCTTCATGCATTTATTATTGTGAAAGGAAATATATGCAGGCCTGTGATCGTAACGCAGCCTGCAGTATAATTTCTAGGCTTTATGGGTTATTTTAGTTCGATCTAAACAGTTTCTAGCGGTATTAATTAGTACTTAGATTAAAAGTGGGCGGTTCTTGCTGACTGTGGTTGAGGGGCTGATGTCGCGTTGGTGGAGTAGAACTCTTGCTCAGTATACTATTGGCAGCGCAATCATCTTCAGATCTATATCGGTCGCTCTGATGCAGGACTCAGTCGCATATATTTTCATGATCTCACCAAGAAGCCAGCAAGACGTGAAAGTAGACATCTCGCGATGTAGGTCTATAGATGGCGAATGGAAGTAAAGTGTGCTACAAGGCACAAAACTTCAGCCAGGTGATTTTTAAATACCTATAGATCTATGTCTGAATACCGGGTTATAATTATTATGACAGAAGCCAGCACGAGATTTGATTATTATGATTATTATTATTATTACTATTATTATTATTTTTTGCCCCGAGGTATTTAGGATCCCTCAGGGACTTTATTACTAACTACTTGTTTAAAAACCAGTCCAGAATGGCCCTAGTCATCGATTTCTTGGTTTGCGAAAGTTATTATTATTATTATTATTATTATTATTATTATTATTATAATTATTATTATTATTATTATTATTATTATTATTATATTCATTTAATGGTAACAAAAACTGATAGACACACAGCTATCAGGTACAAAAAGCAGTTTATCAAATAGAATAAAATACCTATAGAATGTCTTTAGCTTTGACTGATCACAGTTCCATAATATGTTAATGTTAAAAGGCCCGTTGTTTTCTTTTGCAGATGACTGCCGACCGACTATGTGCACGGAAGATAGCTGCGGACTCCTGCGAATCTGGACGATATGCAGCATATTCTGTCTTCTAACTTGACTTTTAATTACTTTTCTGCTGAAAATTATTAGAGCTATTGTTCGATTAAAAATTTTAATCGCGATTAATCGCACGATTAAAATTTTTAGTTGAAATTAACGCCATATTAATCGACATTTTCACATTGCCTGACATAGCTGTTTACTTGCTACGCTTATTACAAAACTGTTCAATTAACCAGAAGCCTAAAAGTAAAATATTGAATTCTTCATTAATAATGATTGCTAATTGTTACTCCTCTTAATTCCATAACAGTTCTGTTTAACAGAAATAATCGATTAAACACTAAACAGTAAACAATTCAAATCAGCCAGTGCTGTCAAAAAGTTTCCTACTTTTCTTTTAGTTTCAGCTAGGCCTACCTTTACAACGACATCAACTTCCATAAAGTGAAACTAAGGGTTCAGCTAACACATAAATGTGAAACTAACATAGATTCTAGCCAATGAAGGGGAATGCGACGCAGGCAACAGGATAAGTGTAATCGCTGAAGCAAAATTTCGTGGTACATCATATCAAAAGCAAAAACCAGACGTCAAGAGCACAAAGAGGGAGAGATGGGACTGGTCAATGGCTATATCTGACAGAAAGGAAATGAAGGCCGTTTCTGCGGAGTGGTTAACCTACTTCTGAATTCGTATCTGACGGAAGGCAGAAGTCCAGCATGCTATGCCATGCTTAAAACAACGAAGAAGCTGCAGTGAAACTAGTCCCCCAAGAGTCTTCAAGAGGAAAGAAAGACGGGAAAGGGTGGGTCGGCAATTTTGACAGGCATTTTGGTTCAATGATTAACTAGCCAGAGCATTTACTCTCATACAACTAGGTATTTTGTACCATGGCCTCCACTAAGGCAAGGATAATGTTAATTTTTGGGTTAGCCCAAAGGATGAAAAAGTAAAAAATAAGAAACTGTTCAAACAGATTTCTGGCGGCCTAGAAATTCCCCCCCCAAAATTGGTACCCATGGAAATTTGGCGCCCCAGGAAATTGCCTGCTGTGCCTGTGCCTAAAGACGGTGTCGCGTAACAGAGTCTCCCTCCCCTATAATACTCCCCAGAGACTTTATTTCGAAACAGATTCTCCCCTGCGGATATGTTCCAGAATAAATGCGACCCCGGAGACCATATTCTGAAATAAAGTCTCAGGGGGAGAGAATGTTTCCTCCGCCTACGAAATAAAGTCTCCCCGTTGAGTGTGAAATTGGTTACAGTTGCGTGAAATTTATAGATGAGCATATTAATTTACGTTGCTAAATAATTTAACAAGAACATGACACTATTATGTCAGAAAATGTCTTCCAAAACAGATTTTTAGCCAGGGAGGTACACTGTTTCGGGGATACCTTGTATCGGGGGGGAGAGACTTCATATCGTGACACCGGCCCTGGCTACTCCAATTGTTTGTGAATTTTCAAGTATCAGCTTTAAATATTGTCGAAGCATATTCTGTTCTAGTAATGTAGGGACTATTCACTTCAATGTTAAAATATTTATTAGGAGCCCGAGACGCTTAACCCTCAGGCTATCAAGCTTTTTTGTAACACTGACTACCAAGGGGGGGTGGTAACCACCCACCCCCCTGGATTTTGAGTTTGGTTTGAGATATCATAACTTGTAATACACCATTGGATTCAGCATTCATTTCTGCACAAAATGGTATATTTAGGTTCAGAAAATATGAATTCCCCTCGAAATTATGAATTTTTTACCATGGGTACCCGTCGATTCCACAAATTGTATACTTACGCATAAGGAATATATTAGATTCTGTGTGTTTTATACATGATTTATATATAAAAAGTTGTTAACATATAATAAAGTCCAATATTCAACTATAAAAACTAGTAATAAGTCTGTTTTATGTTCAATCAAAACAAAAAAACATGTTTTAGCCGCTGAAAAACGTTTACGCAGACATATCGGCTTGCGTTGTAAAAAAACCCAACATTTTCACACATTTTAATTTATTTTGAGCACTTCCGGTCATCAAAAGACAAATTATTTAGTATCAGAAAATAGCCCTAAATGCCCTCTACAGAATGGCATAATTTATTTCTATTAAAAAATAAATTATGGATAAGTTATAATGGCAAAAACATGACAATTTTATGAAAATAAAACACCTTTATATATATTTTAATTTATTTTGAGCACTTCCGGTTGTCAAAAGACAACTCAGTGAGCATGAAAATGTAGCCCCACATTCCCTCTATAGAATGGTATAATTTGTGTCTCTTAATATTAAAGGGCGGAAAAGTTACAGACGATATTCTAGGGGGGGGTGGTATCCACCCCCCCTGGTACCTTGGGTATATCGGGTGTAACTTTTGAACGGTAGGGGGCATCATCAAACATTTTACCTCAAAATGTGTCCCAATGAACCCTCTACAGCTACCAATTTTTTCAAAATTTTATTCCAGACGGAACGCGTTTGTTTTGCGAAAAACCTAGGGGGTGGCAACCACCCCCCCTTGGTAGCCCGAGGGTTAAAACCAAAGCAGGACGTTTTGGCGCCGGACGTTTATTGACAAAGATACATGTTGCCTAAAATGGAGGTTAGATTGATGAAACTAATGCCTGGCGAAAGTGGAAGCTGTATTTGTAAAAACATAACTGCCGCTGTCAATGGAAGCTGGATGAAACTACTTTAGTTCAGTAAAAGCTGGCTGGATGGAAATCTTCTTCACCTAAATAGAAGAGAGTTTGACGGAAAAATTAATTTCTAAATGGAGCCGGATTGATGAAACACTTCTTGGTCAAATAGAAGTTGGATTGATGAAAATTATTTTACCTTAAATAGAAATTAGACAAAGATGTTTGATAAATATATTCTCATTCAACCAGACTTGCATTGATGATATATAATTATTATTTAAATAGAAGTTGGATTGATAATTGTTTTCTCCAATGGAAGCTGGATTGATGAAAATTAGTCTTGACAAGGAAGAAGTCGGATTAATGTATATGGACCTTGAGCAAGTAAAACGTATTGGGTCCAAAAGAGCAGTGAAACAATTGCGTCGGCGCTAAAATGAGCTGCACCAAAACGGCGGCGCCATCGCGGTCGCGCCAAAAAGCGACACCAAAACGTCACGCAAGCTTGACATGCATTTTCGTCCAATGATAAACTGGCCAGAGCATTTACTCTCATGCAACTAAGCATTCTTTTTTAATATGCAGGGCCTTCACTGAAGCCTGGAAAATGTTACTTTTTGGTAATGGCTAAAGCGAGTAAAAGCTAAATCACGAAGCCGTTAAAACAGTTTTTGGCGCCCCTAGAAATTTCACCTCATAGAAAATTGGCGCTCCTTGAAAATTTGGCGCCCCAGGCAACTACCTGCTTTGCCCGCGCATGATTAAACGTTTGATAGCGGTGAGTCAATGGGCAACATGAGGACGACGGCGACGACGACAACGACGCTGTTGACGACGACGACCACGACGACTCCGACAACGACGACAACGACGACGACGACAACGACGACAACGACGACCACGACGACTCCGACGACAACGACGACGACGTTAGCGACAAGACCAGACTAGCGGACGTCAGTGTTCTATTATAACTGGAAAATATCCCATGTTTATTGCTTACCCGAAGTTCCGCTTGATTTATCAAATGTCAGATTATGAGCGCAGATGTAAGCTTAATAACTGACAAAATATGAGAAGTAGGCTACATGTAGGCTAGACGGTGCTAGGACAAAATGTCCCCGGACAAAATGTCCCGGACAAAATGTCCCGGACAAAATGTCCCTGGACAAAAAGTCCCCGGACAAAAAGTCCCCGGATAAAATGTCCCCGGATAAAATGTCCCCGGACAAAAAGTCCCCGGACAAAAAGTCCCCGGACAAAAAGTCCCCGGACAAAATGTCCCCGGACAAAATGTCCCAGACAAAATGTCCCGGACAAAATGTCCCGGACAAAATGTCCCGGACAAAATGTGCTGGACAAAAAGTCCCTGACAGAAAGTCGTAGGGCAAAAGTGATGTCACTACACTACGTCGCATAAGGTTTTTGTTTATTATTGAGAATATGAAATGCACGGACACAAACCGTCTCCCCCCAATCAAGGACAAGAGACCCGCCTTCATAAAAGGAATTTAAATTTGAGCAATTTAAATTTGCGCAATTTAAATTGGAGCAAGTTAAATTGGGTCTAAGATTGATGGAAAATTAAGGTTAGGGTTAGTTTTAGGGCTAGGGTTGGTATTAAAATTTACATAGGGTTAGTTTTAGGGTTAGGGTTAGTATTGAGGCTATGTTTAGCCTTTAGTATAATTATGGAGAAGGTTAGGCTTAGAAATTTAGACCTTTTAAAATTTTAATACTAACCCTAACCCTAAAACTAACCCTAACCTTAATTTTCCATCAATCTTAGGCCCAATTTAACTTGCTCCAATTTAAATTGCGCAAATTTAAATTGCTCAAATTTAAATTCCTTTTATGAAGGCGGGTCTCTTGTCCTTGATTGGGGGAGACGGTTTGTGTCCGTGCATTTCATATTCTCAATTCTAATCTTAGCCAGCACCTTACAGGCGCGGATTTAGAGGGGCGGAGCCGGCGTACGCCCCCCCCCTAAACCTGCAGCAAATGTTCTCAAACTAAACTGACCTAAAAACTAATATAATTGCAATTTGGGAATAGGATGTTTGAAGTAGCTGGACCGGCAGAATGGAGCTCTCTTACCGGAGCTCTCTTACCTACTTACAAGGGTCATCTTGAGACGTGATCCAAGGATATGAAATGGTGACGAGTGTTAGAGCAGCACTAAACAATGCACACCAAGCACCCTGTCGGACACCCTCGCTGACAGCCGCTCCTGTCGTATTATGTATCCAAATATTACCACAATAATTCACATTTTGCTGCTCACTTCTGTCACGGCTTGCAGTGTTGAACGAGCAAATTCTAGTCTGCGATTTGTGAAGTCGTGTTTCCGAAGTACAATGAACGAGGACAGATTTAATGCACTCATGCATTTTATTGTTTGTCCACAAGGACATCAAGTTAGACATTGATGACATTATCAATCCCTACGCCAGAAAGCATCCAAGGAGAATGACACTGCTTAATCCACTGGCATGTGAAACTTAATTATTTCCTTTTTGGATCAAGGGTTGCATGATCAAAACCGATAACTGATTCATAATCGTTCCACTATTAACCTTCAGTGGAGACCAGTGGTTTTATATGAGAAACTATATATTTTTTAAAGTTCCATAACATTTTCTATAAAAAGGCTCATTATAGTTTTGAGTGATCTAATTTCCTATATATATATTAGGGTGTTTTTAAGGTACATGTGAAATTTTCAAATAAAAGATATTTTAACGACCAAGTGAAATTATCGTGCCAAATCATGTGTAAACTGAGTATCTGAAATTATATCTCGATAGCTGAACATTTAGGACTTGCTCAAGAGGACTGAAGTTAGGAACTCGGTTGCATTGCAAGCATTACAATCTACTATTTCAATACATGCGAGCTGCATGCTATAGAACTCTTCTCAGTGACTAGTTCCCAACAAACAAACATTCATGATCAAGTCGTAACTGAGATGATGTTATTTTTGTCACTGGTCATGTACTGCAAATGGCGGGAAGTGGTGCTTTTCATTCTTGTATCATATGGCAGGCGCAATGCAAAATTGATTACAAAAGGCTGAGATTTAGTTGATACTGATATCACTTCGACTATGCGACGCTGTCTTCACAAAGGAGAGGTTCCCATGCAAGGCAGTGGCGCAGCCAAGGTGGGTTTCGGGGGTTAAAACCCCCATTGGCTTAGGAAATTTTAAAAAAATGTTATTTATCCACTTAAATAAGAAAAACAAAACATTTTTTATAGTAACAATTGTTTTTCTTACTTTATTCTCTTTGTTACTTTATTCCTTTGTTATTTACTGTAACACTGTTGGTTTGGAGTCAGAAAGGGCATCCGGTCAGGCCATAAAAATCTCAAACCCTCCATAAGAAATTCTTGGCTACGCCACTGATGCAAGGTAGGCTACTACTCAATTTACGCCTACACCAAGGAATCAGAGTCAGGATGACAATCTATAGGAGAGAGTACCAATTGTACTTTTCTATTTGGGAGAGATGATCTTGCAGCCCTGGCAGCAGAGATTCTTCTGAGTCAGTTTCCCCTTACTCTTCACTTAAATGACAAGATTATGCCAGATGTTAATGTTATATTTCAAAAGGATGTTACCAAACTATTGGCCATCGTCTGACTCCAATCAGTGACAGCTACTGTTATGCCAGATTCTTGTTGGCTGAGATCTGAAGCTGGAGATTGGAAGACAAAATCCTGGCCATCTGTTTTGACACAGTGTGGAGTAAGGGCGGCATATGGATGAATCTGGAAGCGAAATTAGGAAAGGACCTCTTGAACCTTGCCATCGATATCATGTATCTGAAATTGCTCTGGAAAAGTGTTTCACTGCATGATTCTGCAGGGACTCCAGTATTGGAAGTCTATAGTCAAGAGCTATTAGATCTAATAGTCGTTTTCCAAAGATGAATTTTACCAAGGGAATAAAGTTCAGTTAACCAGGTGCATTTCACCGAGGGCGTTGGATGATTTACATGATCGAGTTGTGGCTTTTCAGTTATCAATTTTCCATTAAGCAACGTCAGAGCATAGAGAGGATAATGTCGACCAACCAACTTTGAAAAGGTATGGAATCATTTACTTGAAGTGTCACTCTCTGTAACAGCAACTTAGTCTCACGTGAAGTGCTATCTGTATGTACCTGAAACAATGAAGCCCAAAGGGGAATCCATACTTCAGTCATCATATCTGACCCCCACCTAAGAGTGACGAATGATCTGGCAGAGTGACTTTTATCCAGTCCTTCAATAAAGTCCTGGTCAGAAATAAGGGGGAGAAATAATTTGTTCTGCAATGGTCAAGTAAAACCAGATTTTTCAAATGTCCTAAGAGGAATAAACTATGACAACTTACAGTACTTCTTTGGATTTTGCCATATATCTGATGTTTATGTGTTCAAATGTGCTTGGATCTGTGAAAATTACAATGTGTCACAATGTCGCCTAAGTGGCTATTCTTCCAGTGCTTTGAGCAAGTCCTAAATCTATTCCGATTTTAATCTAATTTGGCAGGTAACTATATTTCTGAAAGTGGAACACAAAAATATATTGGTCGTTATTAACATCGAAATTTTAATTTTTAGACACACCCTAATATATATATATATATACGGGATTGGATTGGTAGTAGCCTATTTACGCCCCCCCTAACCAGAAATCCTGGATCCGCCTCTGCCTTACTGTTCTTGCAACCTAATCTCGGCGAGATCCTGCCTCTTAGATTAACTTAGAATTATTGCGAAATCCCCAAGGGATCTGTTTAACTCGAATAAGTAATTAATTAACTTAGAATTATTGTGAAATCCCAATGTGATCTGCTTAGTCTGCTGTGAAACCTCAAAATGGTCTCTGTTGTGATTAACTGCTTTAAATGCCGTCAAGTTTATTGTGAACTGCTTTAAATGTCGTAAACTTTATCGTGATTAATCGCTTAATTAAGGTTTTTTGTCGAGTTTTAATTAAACATCATTTTGAATGGATCTTGGCGACGATTTCTGCGATTTCTACCATTTTTAAACAACTTTATGTGACTTGGATTGGAATGGAATTGTCGTTTAATTACCGTTTGATTTCCGAAACACAACTGTAGAAATATAATAATTTTCCTATGTTAACCCCGTCATCACTGATGTAAATATAGGTTAGGTCTAATTTTGTTGCTGAGATGTGCCACATTACATGCAAAAGGATGTAGCCTAACATAATTATGGACTCCATATATTAGGCCTTGTGTATATTAGTGTATTCATTCGTTCATTTCAGACATTTTTATAGCGCCTCTTCAAGCGTGTCTATTCAGAAGCGCTCCCGACCCAACCACTGCTAAAGAGAACAGTCTTGCAACATTGTAGTGTGGTGTAGTTAATGTTTAAGGGCCTCAAGCCTTTCGAGTATCCAGGGGCCTAGGGTTGTCATGCTACTGCCTAGTTAGGCTACGTCCTAGGGTTGTCATGCTACTGCATAATAAAATAATTTCTCGACGGATCGATTGTCTCACCAAAAAAACTTATAACAAGGATAATTTATAAACTATCAAAATAATGAGCGATCCGGACACACACCTTCAAGGCTGCCTATATGTAGGACCAAAAAAGATACTATAAAAAATAGCTGAACGTCTTGGGAAATTTGTACATTTCTGACGCAAGAATCGGAATTCTTCTAAAAGAGTGAACCAAATGCAGCTTGCAATTGGTTGATTTGCTAAGAATGTTCTGTTATATTCAAAATGACTCGTTTTCATGCATTTAGAGAAGGTGGTTCTCTGACAAAAGGACTCTTTTTCTCAATGTACACCGTGGTTCAAAAAAAGTAAGCCAAATTGTTTTGCACATATCCTTAATACCTGATGACATATCACGCTAAAATTTTACTAATATTTAGAGAATTGGACCAAGAATATGATTCCAAAATTTCATGAGATAAAGTTGAAAGGATAAAAAGATATGAATCTTTCAACTTCATATGCCGAAATATCAGTTTACAAGCAATTTTCTGTTAGATTCAATAAAATGTAAGCCAAACTGTTTTTCTTACACCTCTAATGTTTGATGATTAATCATATTAACATTTTGCCAATATTTGGATAATTGAACCAAGAATAAAATTCCAAAATATCATTTCATAAATTTGAACGGATAGAAAGATACGGATATTTCAACTTCATCTCCCAAAATATCAGTTTTCAGCAAGTTTGTTTTGGCATTCATTGCGGTTTCGGCGCTTGGTCGCTCCCATTCATTTTAGTCTTCATTGATCACGGAGTAAAAATTAATGGAACCTATTATCGCGGCGTTCTGCTGTCACAGCATTTTCTACCTGTAATCAGAAATCCAGCCCCAGACTACCCCAGCCCACAGAGCCAAGGAAGCCATCGAAATGCTGACAAGAGAGACGCCAGACTTCATTTATCCCACATAATGGGCTCCGAACAGCCCAAATTTGAATCCTGTCGACTATAAACTGTGGAGCGTGATGCAAGACCGAGTCTACCAGACAAGAATCCATGACATAAACGATCTGAAGCAACGCTTGTTTGAAGTCTGGGATCGCCCGGTCCAGAGGATAATCGACGATGCTGTTGCTCAATGGCGCCAGCGCCTCCAGGCTTGCGTGCAAGCATGCAGCAGGAGGAGGACATTTTGAGCATCTTATTTAATTCAGTAATCAAACCATACTGTTGGAATAATATTGGTGGTTCATTTCTCTACATATCTGGAAAATCTTAGACTGATTAGTCATCAGGCATTAGAGATATAAGAAAAACAGTGTGACTTACATTTCATTGAATCTAACAGAAAATTGCTTGTAAACTGATATTTCCGCATATGAAGTTGAAAGATACATATCTTTTTATCCGTTCAACTTTATCTCTTGAAATTTTGGAGTCATATTCTTGGTCCAATTGTCTAAATATTTGGAAAATTTTAGCGTGATATGTCATCAGGTATTAGAGATATATGCAAAACAATTTGGCTTACTTTTTTTGAACCACGGTGTAGGTGTGCCTACTGCTAGGCGCCCATGGATGCGCTGGGTTTAGGTAGTGTAGGGACATTACTTTGTCCGGGACATTTTGTCCGGGACATTTTGTCCGGGACATTTTGTCCGGGACATTTTGTCCGGGACATTTTGTCCGGGACATTTTGTCCGGGACATTTTGTCCGGGACATTTTGTCCGGGGACATTTTGTCCGGGACATTTTGTCCGGGACATTTTGTCCGGGGACTTTTTGTCCGGGGACTTTTTGCCCGGGGACTTTTTGTCCGGGGACTTTTTGTCCGGGGACATTTTGTCCGGGGACATTTTGTCCGGGGACTTTTTGTCCGGGGACATTTTGTCCGGGGACTTTTTGTCCGGGGACTTTTTGTCCGGGGACATTTTGTCCAGGGACATTTTGTCCGGGACATTTTGTCCGGGACATTTTGTCCGAGGACATTTTGTCCGTCCACTAGGCTAGACGAATGGATGAATCGAAATATCGTCGAGATAGATCAGGAGAATTACACGTGGAACAGGTGACATAATTTTTGTCACTTGAATCGACACTAGACAGAGTTCAGTAGGTTTCATGGCTTGAGCGCTGCCTATATAGTGTAGTTATGCTCTGTGAGGGTTGGACATTTTCTGTCCTGTGCTTTGGAAATGAGCACAGGTTGTTTGGGCATTTCAATCTCACTTGTAAAAGCCAAACGAGTCGGAAAATTAATTGGCGCTGATCGTTCTACTGAGTTATTGTAACAGCAGAAAATTCCATGATGATAGAAGCGAAGAATCGAGTTGCATGGCGTCTCGCATAGAACTCGGTTGCATTGACCAACATACAACCAAACTAGACCAATAGACCAATGAGTATGCACGCACCGACAACGGTGCAATGGTGCATGCATGTAGCCGACAATGAAACATGTAAATCTCCACAAAATAATTTAATATAGACATCACTTCACCATAGTGCAGTTGAAATAAAAACGATTCTTCAATGAAATATCAGTCGTATTTATTACCCTTCACGTGGTAATATGGCATAATAAATTGCCTGCTTCGGTGTGTCACCTTGATTTCACCGTGTAGAACTCAAATTGTAACTTGGCGGTCAAGGACGGCGTCCACGACTTTTTGTCAAATCTGTTGACGCCGTCCTGTCAACGGTGTCACCTTTTAGGCCAGAAAGACACCATGGAAAGGAAAAGGGTGTCCAGTCACTTCTATTTTTACACCTCGAGTCCTGTGTAGATATATATATAGTGTCTAAATAAAAGCATTTCGAGGCATTTGTGTAGTGTAGATGTACAGTAATTATTATGTGAATATGTAATAACAGGGGAACGGATGCGCCGGGAGGACGGTAGGGTATACGGCAGGATGGAGAGGGCAGGCGATGGAGAGAGCAGGCGATGGAGAGGGCAGGGGATGGAGAGGGCATGCGATGGAGAGAACAGGGGATAGGGGTGATGGAAGTGCCACACACGTCAACCGCGACATGTCGGCAGGGGCGGGAGTGGAGCGGAGCGGACGGTAGGGGAAGCGAGGGAGGCGTGGGAAGGTGAGAAAAGAGTAGGCGAGGCGAGCGAAGGCGATGAGAGGAATGGGGGTCATGGGAGGAGCGTTGACACACACACAACACACACACACACACTCATACACACACATAAACACATGGGAACTGCGCAGATGTCGAGTACCAGACAGAAGGTGGACGGTAGGGAGGAAAATGCGTCAACGTCTGAGTTGATTTGCTCAAGATTAAGTAATCATCTGACATATCTGCGACAATAAATTTTGATAGATCTCTGATCAAACTTCAAATTGATTTTATCCCATAAGAGAACGAACTCATAATTCTTACCCGTAGGCCAATAATCTGCATCGATACAATGGCAATGTGCCGGACAAACTTATGAATGTTCAATGACGTTTATTCGGGTCAAATGGATGCATGGTTGGAGTGGAATGGGAATTAGGATGGAGGACTGACTTTAATATGTAATGTAATGTAAATTTTCAAGAATTTCTCAACGCCCACAAAAGCCACGTCAGGGAGACCAGCTTATTCACCGGCGCTAATCAAGTGTAGGTATTGCAAATCAAGTCCGCAATAGCCAGAGCTGCCGTTTTCGTTCCGGTGTCAGGTCAAAATCCGGGGAGGTCAAGCCGAGGAGACAGCGTAGTGCTACGGTGGTTGTCGGTGATGGTGGTGGTTGGGTGATGGAACCTGATTGGAATCTGGATAGGATAGCTTGAAGAGTTCGGTTTTCAGTCGTGAATGGAATGCAGCAGAGGAGAGTGCAAGCGGAGGAGAGGTTGAATTTGGAGGTGAGACTGGAGAGATAGGAGGATAAGCGAACAGGCGGAGGTATGTTGGGAGTCCGTTCCAAAGAGCTGGTGCAGCATAGACTAAGGAGGGGTTGCAGAATTTCAGAGAGGATGATACTGGAGGACGAGAGAAAGAAAGATATGATGATGAGCGAGTAGACCTGGGCGGTTGGATGGTGATTAGTTGACGAATGTAGGAGGGCTGAGAGGTTTGAAGAGCGTTGTAGGTTATAGAAACAATTTTGTAATGGATGCGCTGAGGGACTTTTAGCCAATGAAGAGACTTGAGAACAGGGGTTATGTGGTGATGTTTGGGAGTCTTAGTGACTGTGCGGGCAAGAGCATTCTGGATAGTTTGCAGGCGTTTAATTTGAAGAGAATCTATTTTATGGAAGAGCGAATTGCAGTAGTCGAGTTTGGAATGAACTATTGAGGTGCCTATTGTGCAGGCGACCTGGTAATTTAGAATTGAGCGCCATCGACGGAGGTCGCGGATGTGCATATAGCAGGTGCGGGATAACTGGGTGATGTGGTCAGAAAAAGTAAGGTTTTTGTCGAAAATGACTCCAAGATTGCGGACAGGAGAAGAGTATGGCGTAGGAAGAGTTGGGTCTGTTTGAGAAAAGTCAGGAGGATAGTCTAGTTTGTCTATTTGCTCGCGTAGGTCCATGAAGAGAAATTCTGTTTTTGAGGGGTTGAGGCAGAGCAGATTAGCGGTCATCCAGGCTGAAATCTGAGCGATGGTGTTATGTAGCTGATTTAGTGCGTCTGAGAAGGAGCGAGGGGAAAAAGATATGAATAATTGAGTGTCGTCGGCATAGAGGTCATGATCAGCAGAGGATGATGAAATGAGTTTGCTGAGTGGGGATATATGGTTCGAGTCGTACTTTGCGCCATCACTCCTCAACTAGGCTATATTTTGTTTTGAAATCTTCCGTCAGATAAATGCTTGACCGAAGCCGGCTAAAAACGCTAGTGATGGTGTAATCAAGGACAAGGTTTCGACTGCAAACATTGAGGTTCGGAGTGATCATGTTCTTTGTTAGTTGGACCCCGTCTGCACTGGGAGTCACTGCTGCTGAGTCGCCAAAGCAGCGAGTGTGATGACTATGAATTATTAGTAGGCCTAAAATGGAAATCATCACCCGTGCACCACTTGGATCACTCGGGTGATGCCATTGTGCTTCTAATATAAAATATAAATTTACAAAACTTGGCTAAAATCCTGGCGCAATATCAGGCCACGCAGCACAAGTTGCGACCCAATTCTATATGATATTTCACTCCATCTAACGTTCATGACTGTAGGCCTAAACATCACCATACGATTGAACATCGTTGGGACTGTGTATTGTGAGCGAAGGCTAGAACCATATAAATTTTCTCACCGTTCAAGTTTGAGCAATATAAATAATCTGTATCCGTGTAAAAAGTCAACAACAGTTAGGCCTACAGCGCTGATTACTCAAATTCATCGGCTCTCCACTAAGCAGAGAAGTGTGTTATCTAATTAATGCTTCCACGAGTTACAACTAGGCCTATAGTGGAGGATCGCGCTCTTTGTATGGTGCAAGTTTTGAACGGGCTTGACTTGCTCCATGGGAACAAGTTGGGATGCTAACCGAAGTTTCACTAAACTCAGAACAGCATTATTAGGCCATTTGAACACTTTTTGAAGAGGCGTTATATAAACTTCTGACTGCAAGAATTAGCCTAGTGTTGAACAAGTGTATTCGAAACATGCTTGTCAGGCGCTGACAAGTAATTACTGACTCGTGATTGCCACGGTCGTACAATCGTGTGCTAATAACAAGTTGCCAACGACTGACAGCGTTGTTTATAATTTATTTGCTCAATATAAATTAATTCAGCTGATATATACGCCTACGATCCAATAAATTTTGATCAATATCTAATCTAGCTTCAAATTTATTTCATATCGCAAGAATCTGATAGCGAACGCGTAATTCCAATCAATGCAATCTACATCTCAACCACGGCAACGTGTCAGTCAAAATTTGAATGTGAACTGATGTTTATTCGAGTTTATTTGTTCATGGATGCTAGGTTATGAATTTCCAAGCGTGGGCCTCTAATAATAAATTATTTGTAATTGAAACAGTTGCATGCATATAAGCCTAGTGAATTTGTGATATAGCCACAGAATCCACTCGAATTCTTGCGACTCGGTGAGTAAATTCAGGTTTCTAACTAAGTGGACCCTAATAGGGTAAAAGTTGATGTTGGAATGAAAATATCATGCCATTTATTTAATTTACAACGAAAGCCTGCTTCAGATAGCTCTTCCATCAGCATGTTGCGTTGCGCGATTTAAATTAGACACATTCCGAACCGACCCCAGACAGTTCTTGTATTCGGGGCATCGCTAGAGCAACAATACATAGGCTCAATTTATTTGTTTACTTCTCGCATTTGCGATAGCGCCCCTTTCAGCTTACTACTCAGAGGCGCTCCTGACTGCAGCGCGGACACTGCAACGGAGTTTCACGCCGAAGCGCATGAGCAATTGCGAGTGAAGGACTTGCCAAAGGTCCAAACGCAGCGGCGTGAGGTGGATTCGAAAATGGAAACCTACGGCTCCAAGGTGCCGAGCCACCACTACAACACCGCATTCTGAACCGACCAATTTCTAGTATGAGGGGCATAGCCAGGGCAACCATACATGACGCTTGCACAGGGGCGGTTTATGCTCCAAGTAAATTCTTGGCATGGCCAAATGTTCCCTCATTTAGACCGGATTCCAATTTGTCAATCACTTTCAGACGTGCAAATCAACTGCTTACCCGATCTACGTTCTCTGATTGATCGCTTCTGGTTCCTGAAGAATGTCAGTCATTCTCCTGCTGATCGCCGTATTCGCAGCCGGGCGCAATGAGGCAACCGATCGTATGTATTTATGCGTCATAGTCAATTTGCTAATAATTGTGAAAAGAAAGAAATGGAAGCTGAAGGAACAGATCGGGAGGACGTAGAGTCTGGACGACGAGAACACTGAGATGAGAAGTGCATGCGGCAGGAGGAGGAGGAGGAGGAGGAGGAGGAGGAGACGAGGAGGAGGTAGAGGATGAGAAAGAGGAGAAGAAAGAGGAGAAGAAGGAGGAGGAGGAGTAAAAGGAGGAAGAAGAGGAGGTAGAGGAGAAGAGGAGGAGGAGAAAGAGGACGGGAAAAGAGGAGTAAGAGAGGGGAGAAAGAGGAGAATGGGAGACAGAAAATAAGGAGGGGGAGAAGATGAGCAAGAATAGGAGGTAGAGAAGGAGGCAGACGATACATAAGAGGAGGAGGATCACAAGAAGGAGAAGGTGGAGAAAAAAGAGAAAGAGGAGGAAGAGAAGGAAAAGAAGGAGGAGAAGTAGGAGGAAGAGTAGGAGGAGAAGAAGAAGAAAAAGGAGGAGTAAGATGAGGAGAAGGAGCAGAAGGAGAAGTAGGTAAAGGAGGAAGAGACGGAGGAAGAGGAGGTAATGGAAGAGAAGGAGGAGGTAGAAGACAAGTGTTGTTGCTCTTTTTCCAACTCCATGTCGTTAACTTAATCTCACAATGGATGTCTTCCAACCTCATCACTAGCTTAAAACTTCATACGATACTCACAGCCAGGATATCTTCGTGAACTCTTCGCTATTCAAGCAACGCACTTTACTCGATCATCCGCCTTTCTCACTCTTTCTCGACCTCCTGTCACTACTCATCTGAAATTCTCCAAACGAGCCACGTCAAACACTGCATCATGACTCTGGGATGATCTGCTTCCTGAACTCCACTCTTTTCCGTTCCTCTCCACCTTTCCTGTTCACCCACCATCACCTTCCTCAGGCCATCACTCCTCGGGCAATACATTCAAAACTAAAGTCTCGCCTCTTTAGGAACTGTGTCTCCGACTTACTTGATCTTCCTCCTTGCAATCCTCGATCGAAACGCCACCCCCCTTAACAGCTAGTCTGCCACCTCTGATTCTTCGGTACCCGGACTGCGACGCCCTTAGAATAATAATTATTCTTCTGGGCAACCCTTATGACTTGAATAAGCTGGTGCTCTGCGCTTGGCTTTGAGTGATGTTCTAGAAACTTGGAGATTACGATTACAATTATAAGTGTTGCCATCTTAACTCATTGCGGTTCACAGAATCATATGATGACGGGTATCTACTTCGAGCATCATGCGCCAGTGAATAAGCTGGTTCCCGAGACTTAGCTTTTGTGGGCTCTGTAGAAAACTCGCAATTGTGACACGATTACGCCTCACGAAAAATGGTCCTTATGTTCACCTATGGAGACCAGGGTCTCAAACGCGCGATTGTCGCTCTCTCGCATGGTTGCATCGAGAAAAGTTTGCGTTGTTTGTCATACTGATGCTAAATGTGCATCAACGCATTTCGAATGAATTGAACAACGCAACCTAAAATTAATAGCTTGTGTTATTAGTTCAGCCATCGATTAAGCTCTTACTCTGGTGAAAGAAGTTTCAGATCGCAAACGAATGCCAATGAAAAGAGTTAAACACTTAACCTGTAAAATATTCCTTTTGACTGATTCCGTTGTTCAAAACCTTTCTTGGACCAACTCATCGTCACTGGAATAATTTATCAAACTGCACCGTGACATCTATCCCTGATTTCTTTTACAAACAGCCTGTCCATACAAGGTGAATCTGCTGTTCATTGCCGACGGTTCTGAGACTGTATGCGGCGATGATCTGGTGAAATGTGAAGGTTGGAACAGAACTCTTCAATTCTTTCACAAAATTGCTGAAAGCATGGATATTGGACCTGATGCCTCACGGGTGGCCATGATCAAGTACGGTTCAAAGACGGAGAAAGCATGGGACTTTAATGAGTGAGTTGAATATCATAGTTGATGCGTTTAAACTCATCCTGGGATGAAAATGGGCAGAAAAATTGTTCAGTACTGCTGATGAAGTTTAGATGCAGTGTATGTATGTATGTATGTATGTTTGTATGTATGTATGTATGTATGTATGTATGTATGTATGTATGTATGTATGTATGTGTATGTATGTGTGTATGTATGTATGTATGTATGTGTGTGTATGTGTGTGTGTATGTGTGTATGTATGTATGTATGTATGTATGTATGTGTGTGCGTATGTGTGTGTGTCTGTGTGTGTGTATGTATGTATGTATGTATGTATGTATGTATGTATGTATGTAGGAAATGAAAACGCACCAAGTATCCATGGCCGGTGTGGCATGGGATCTTGTCTGGCATGAAAATAGTGTCCGAAAAGTCTTGTCGTCTGTTCACGTGACCGATGACATCAGATAGCAACTGTCAGGCTACAGTGTTAATAGCACCATGATATCGTGTCCTGGAAAGACACAAAATAGACAAGATAGTTATTTAGTCTACCAAACTCAATGATACGAACGAAGCATAGCCTAGCTAGGTCCAACTATAATATTGTTAAACCTATAACTTGCTATATCAAAATCATGTATCATTCAAACATATGGGTTTTAAGTCAAATTGGCTTATCCTAACTTTTGAAGAAATCGATTCTATTTTAATGGCTATTTGAAAGTGATTGCGTATGTAGTTAACAAATTAGTAGGCTTTAATCACACTTCAGTCAAATAGGCCAACAGGGCCCATCTCGAAGGATGACTCTCATAGTCGCCCTGCGCACGAAAACGCGCGTCCAGAGGAAAAGAAAATAGGCCCAATGCCTTTAAAGAATGACAAATTGACTAGAAAAACGAATCGTTAGTTTGGCCCTTTATTAGTGCGGAAAGGTGATTCCATATGGAGGATCAACCACAGAAAACGTCCGATGTTGAGCAAGAGCAGTTACTGTAGCCTACCCTATAATCCTGGGAACAATTAAAAAATGAAGAAATCAGCAGAACATTATAGGTCTTTCTATGCTCTGAAAGCGATTTTACTCATTTACACATGCCTCGAGTCGTCGCCAGTTCACCACGTTCCTCGATGGGATTTTCTTTCTAAATTTAGAACTAGCGTTTTCGTGCTCGCATCAACAAGCATCGCCCATTAAAACAATAGGGGCCTATACTTTAACACTAGAGACTGGAATAATAAAGGCCCTGCCGATATTGTAAAAATGGGAATAATGAATTAATAATAGACGAATGTTGATTCGTTCAATAGGCCTACAAGACGTTTATGTGTGTTATTTTGTCGTCCTTCTGTAAGGTTGGGGGTCCACATTTTTGCTGAACAGGGTCCCCACATTTGTTAATCCGGCCCTGCCTGTATCAGCCAGCTTCTTCAGCGTCTAGTGAAACACGCTTTAAAAACGGCAGCGGGGAACCCAAGACGAAGTGCGGTCAGACCGACTTGAACTCAGCCAAAGGTGGTAGGCCTAAACTCCAACGAACAAAAGGAGCACGAGATTTGTCGCTTCACGATTCTGCTTTCAGTAGCCTACCAAAAAATTAATAGCGCAGAACAGATTGTAAAATAATATAAATTATGTTTGGAAGTACATGTATAGGCATACATGTGGCCGATGTGTACATGTAGCCTGTACCATGTGTGATGTTCCATTATTCGAGTCAATAAAATTAATGTATTTATTTATCATTTTCAATCATTTAGCATCATTTCTGTTTCGTTCTTCAAATAACTATGATTCAATCAACTAGCATTTCCATATTTGCAATAAGTGGTTGTGCAATACAGTATGCGTTGTTGTATTTCATGCAGTCCTAGAAGCAAAGATAAGGCTTTGCTGTTGGCAGCAATTGACAGCGTTGAGAGACCAAGAGGTGAGTTTGATACCATAAGCTTGGTGACCGCGCATCAAGTGATAACTGAGGAATTCAATGTTCTCAGTGGAGCCAGACTGAACATCGTCAATATAGCACTTATGCTCACCGATGGAATGAAAGTTCCTATTTTGGGCCATGTAGTAATGGCGAACACTCTCCATGTGGCTGGTGTCACGTTCCTCGTGGGGTGCGTCACCGGTACGTCAGGACATGGCGATCAGGCCACCGCGGAATCCATAGCGTCAAGCCCAAGACCGGTTAGTTATCTATTCGGCGAACGTTACTCTGTGATGGTTGTTCGCAGGTTCAAAATCGTACCTTCAAAGGTTTCTTATTATACACTGATAGTTGTGCAGCTTCAAAATAACATAAACTGATTTGTAACGACGTCGAAGAGGATGGTGGCAAATGAAAAAGGTGCGATCTTTTATCAAGCACCCTTATTAATTATCTTACAGTACCAGCGGTTCCCAACCTGTGACCTGCAAGCCAAAAGTGGCCCGCAAGGTCTCCAAAAATGGCCCTCATCTCTCAAAGAATTAACAGAAATATATATAAAAAAATTGAAATTTTTGACAGGATAGAACACATAATTATTTTCTATTTCAAGTTATTTTATTTTTACGTCCATAATATTATTAACGTCAAACATTTTAATTTGATTAAATTATAGCATAATATAGGCTAATTATATGCTTCAGTTAATGAAATTCTAGCCTTGTGGCCCCCTAATGTCCTTCAACTAAGAAAAAGTGGCCCTCGTGTTCTTCAACTTAGAAAAAGGGGCCCAAAAGTCAAAAAAGTTGGGAAACACTGCCTTACACGATAATTATAATACTCGTCGTCTTTACGCAGCTCCGAGAAAGGCTTGCGGATGTCATCACGTGAAAAGAGGCGTGATGCATATTGCAGTAGCCAGCAGAAAGCTCTTCCAAGAATTATCTTTTTTGTCCACTGCATCTATATCAGCCAGTGTTTAATCTAGTTCCACTCCTCTGGAGGAAATCCAGATTTATGGAGGTGGAAACAATCGAGCGTCGGGCGGATGGTTGCCGAGGTCGGGTGTGGGGGGAAGATGTGCCCTCCCCATCCGAAACTTTTTTAATCTCCACATTGCAATGGCAGCATTTTAGACTATCATCTTAACAACAAAAAACAGTGCTGACAAAAGCGGCCTAAGACTTCAGTAATTACATTCTATACAAATGATAATAATTTATTTGCGAGTTTCAACATTACCTGTAATGATGATTCGCTCTCCCGTGTGTCGTCAGACTTTTATAAAAGTGTCAGTTTCAATTACTTACAAAACTAGTGGCGTAGCTACCATGTGTGCAATGTGTGCAAAGCACAAGGGCCCACGACCTCCAGGGGCCCACAGAGATTGTTGAATTAGGCCTATTAATATATCGTAATTAGTAGTTCACATTATCTTGTGACAAAGTTTTTGTGAACACAAGTTTGCATTCCGCTACTTCGTTACTTTACTGATTGCTGTCAACCGCGCGGCGTGATTTTGTTGGCAGGCAAAACTATAGCCTACTGAGCCTGAACTCTTTTTAAATCACGTTTTCGTCTCTAGTCATGAAGGTCAAATTGCAAGATGACATTATAATGTGTGAACGATAATGAAGAATTGATCCAATACAGTTAAAAAATATAAATTGAGAACATAAAACGAATCATACCCGCATAAGATTTTTATTTAGCTGATTCGCTTTCCAATGCAAAGTATAAGGCGTGCCTATATTATGCTATCTAAAATAAAAGTAAAGTAAAAAAAAGTACTAGACCTATCTGTTACATTCGTGTACAATAATTAAACCTCATACGTCTCACAGGCATGATCGTGTATTCCCGTCATTTGCTGAATTTGGTAACGGTAGTGACCGGACATCTCCCTCAACCAGGTTAAGAATTAGCCTACCCGTGGTTTGAGGTGGTTCAACACTCGCTAGTCTTTCTTAGGGTAGACCTAAATATTTGTCTTCTTTTCACCTTTTCACAACCACACACCATGTGGATCATAGTATCCACCGATTATTTTTCTTCAATTCGCATAGTGCTCTCAACTTCTCTCAGCTCACACCCCAAAATCAAGGATACACCAAATTGAGCACGTGTAAATTAGGGTCCTATAGGGAATTACGATTTGCGCACCTGCAAGTCTTGCAATCTGCATGGAATGTTGCTAAACCTATTTTAGGTACAGTGAAAAATTCATGATTTGTCGCTGTGGTGTGCAAATTGCAAATCATGGACCAGAATCGATAGATGATCGATCTTTTTTGCTGAATAAAATGCTAGAAAGAAAATTCTATGATGCCATGACATCGCTTTAAGTAGGTCTACTAGGCCTAGTAGACCCACTAATAATAAGTGGGTTGGCTACAATTTTAAATTCGACTGACAAATCACTGCAGTTACTGCACTTTAATTAATCTGTCTCATTCGCGCGGCATTCATGTTTATTTTGTGAGTTGTTGTGCTTATGCGACAAGTAGGTCTAATGGCAAATGACATTGGCATTAGTTTTGTTGAACTTGATTGCAAGAACGCAAATACACCGGCTTTGCAAGGCCAAACAGAGGGCCCATGCGGAACCTCTGCACACTGGCCCATAAAAAGCTAGCTACGCCACTGCTTACTTATGAATGGAATAATGCGTCTGTTTCCAAGATTGATATCGTGATTAATTTCAGAATGTTTCTGTTTTAGCCTAACACACAGACATATTGGCTTGTTGATGATTACGCTTCGCTCGAAACAGATAAAGTTGACCAATCAGCTTCGAAGCAAATCTGTCTGATGCTTGGTAAGACTGATACAAAAAATTTACGCTGGCCTAATCGTTAAAGCTATCCTATGCCTAGTAACTCGTAGAGAAGGACTTTTGGCGCCGCCGTTTTTGGCACCTGACGTTTTGGCGCCGGGCATTTACCGACGAAAGTAAATGTTTGCCTAAATGGAAGTTGGATTGATAAAATTAATGCTTGGCGTAAGTGGAAGCCGAAAGGTTGCAGGTTCGAATCCACCTCAAACCGCCGCGTAAGGACCTTGGACAAGTCCTTCACTCGCAATCGCGCAGCGCCTCAGCGTGAAACTTCTATGCAGTGTCTGCTCTGCAGTCAGTAGCGCCTCCTAGTAGAAAGCTTGAAGGGGCGCTATAACAAGTGCACATACAAACAATAGATTTATGAAGATAACTGCTCCTGTCAATGGAAGCTCGATGAAACTGGATGGATAGAAATCTTTTCCGAATCAATAGAAATGGGTTTGACAGAAACAATCATCTGTATAAATTGAAGCTGAATTGATGAAAAAATTACTAATAAAATGGAAGTTGGATTTATGAAAATTATTTTACCTTGAATAGAAGTGGGATTTATTAAGATATTCTCCTGAAACCGATGATATAATAAATATTATTTAAATAGAAGTTGCAATAGTGAGAAATAACTGTTGCTCCAATGGAAGCTGGAATAATGAAAATGATTCTTGCCAAGGCAGAAGTCGGGTCACTGTTTACGGATCTTGAGCAAGAAAAACGACCGGCGCCAAAACGGGGGCTCCAAAACGGAGGCGCCAAAACGGGGGTTCCAAAACGGAGGCGCCAAACGGGGGCTTCAAAACGGAGGCGCCAAAACGGGGGCTCCAAAACGGAGGCGCCAAAACAGCCGGCGCTAAAACGGAAGCGCCAAAACGTCTCGTACCGAAAAATTTCTGTTTCGTAATAATACAGATAATCGAATGAGTAATACGTCTATTATTAGATCTACACACGCTCCATTAGTCTTTCAGGATAGTTATCTACATCTCTCTCTCTCTTCTTAAGACCTATTTTTTCGCACTGGGAGCGCTACTGAATGGCCTTGGTTGTAAGCGGCGCTATAGAAATTTCTAATTACATTACATTACATTACATTAGTCAATCTTCGTGTTGCATTTATAAATCAGTTGATTGCCTAGCATTGCGTTGGAACGCGCATAGAATAATTATTCTTTGATTGATGTTGACTTGTTTACTTTAAAATTAATTATCTTTTACAGTTACGGCTTGAAATGACGGGACTCGATTTTAGGCTAACAGATTTTGTAGAATTTCTTATAGCCAGTCGGGAATGTGATTATGGTGTATCTTTGCTAATGTCTGGGTGATAATAATATAATCGTAAAATGATAATAAATGATCATACCATTGTCATAGCAATTCTAGAATCATAGATCTATAACGCCTATGCCTGTACACTCGTAGACGACTTAAGCCGCCCTATTGCGCGATTTGCCAGTCCGAAGTCTTTCCTGTGGGGAACCAGATGTATAAGAAATTAAGAAAGAAATAGATTCTGATATCAGAGTCTTGATCAAAACGAAAGAAAAGGTGTAGCATGTGCTGTGCATGACTCTAGCACATACAAAACGTTCGGCGCATTGAGAAAGTGGACAATTCTGTTATAGGCCCTATCTGAATGTATGTATGTGCACTTGTTATAGTGCCCCTTCAAGACCCTGCTCAGAAACGCAAACACTACAGCGCGGACACTGAATCGAAGCGCCTGAGCAATTACGAGTGACGGACTTGCCCAAGGTTCCTATGAGTCGGCTTGAGGTGGATTCGAATCTGCAGCCCTCTGCCTGCAAGGCAATGAACATAGCTACTACACCACTACGCCCCACAAGTAGTAGTAGCAACATAGCCACTACATCACCGCGCCCCAATTGCTCAGTAACAAGCCATCTGGTCCATAATGTAAATTATTAGCGTATAATGATTAATCACTATTCTGTTTGCAGAGGCCTGTGATATTCGACTTCCGAATCCGTTTGGATCTATCCAACTACCGATACCAATATGCAACGTGTGAACACCGAAGTTGTTCTCCGGCTGTCCGATTCGTGAATTCCGTTGCAAGTCAATTCATTCTTATACTCTAAAACTCAATCATTTGCACTCACTATCCTGAACGCACGCCGCATTTCTGCTTAACGTGCTTCGGTGAAAATGGTAATCCAGTTTGTTAACCTTTCGATATTATGTCAACACGATTCTATTGCGTTTCGTCAACGGACGATTCGTCAAGTTACCTAACATTTTTGAACGAGCAACCCAGTGTTGTGTGAATGTCATGCCTTGGTTTGAACTGTGCTTTAGTTCTGATGATGATGGGCATTAATTGAACGTAGGCTACATAACCTATTGTTTCAGAACATCTGTTCTCGTGCATCGTGAATCGCCCTTCCCTCTCTCTCAACCATTTGACGATATAAATAGCCTATAAAATTATGTATTGTACATATATAAATTATAGGCTATATTATATGTACTAATTTCGTCAACTCCGGCAACACGTTGCATGGGTGTCACTTTATGATTCCGGCAATGTTTTCAAACATTCAAGTAGTGAGTTTACCCACAATTATTTTTGAATGACTCCGTAAGAAGCAGTGTGAGAATTGTCGAAAAAAGACTGGGGGGGTCAGACTTTGAGCCATGCATAGTTGGCAATTTTTTTTCCTTATTGGAAGCTAATGTCAATGTAATTATGTATGTATGTATGTATGTATGTATGTATGTATGTATGTATGTATGCATGTATGTATGTATGTATGTATGTATGTATGTATGTATGTATGTATGTATGTATGTATGTATATATGTATGTATGTATGTATGCTGTATGCATGTATGAGAACTTTTTATAGCACCCCATATACATAAAAAAATTCTGAGACATTAATTTTTTATGTCCTCTAAGACAACAGTTGCATTCTGCAGAGAAACATATATGATGCAAACCAAAGGTAATGCTCAAGAAATACAACAAATAATCGACGGACGACGGTTATAAGTTCATTGAGACCTGGAAGCCATAATATTAATGATCTGCATCGCATACCTTTATGTAGGCCTACGTACATGATCAGATTGATCCAGCAGTTCGTGCACCCTTTTCGCAGCCCCTGTAGATGTTTCTTTCGGCTTGCTAATCGTCATCCCAAACGCTGACATTTTCATACGCCATCGGAATTTTTTGGCATCCATTTTGAGAAACAAAACTGAAGAAGGCTTATCTTTTTAACCACGTTCACAATTTGAATTTATATATAGGCCTACTTTAGCTAGGCTATATAATAGCAGCCGCCTAGCGGAGTGTTGCGCTTTATTTATAATCCCATGTAGGTTTATGCACTCGGGTCTCCAAATCTCCGTCACTCCATGTAAACTGATCTAGTATCTGGCTCTATACTTCCACTCTTACACATGCACTATGTGGCAGATTATGTTAGGTTCTATATATTTCTTCTTCAGTCTTCTGCCGCTGGGCAGGTTTGTGACATGAACGACCTCGTGTTCCCCTCCTCCCTCCTCCATCCCTCTCTGTCCTGCGCCCTCCTCTTGGGAGGGCACAGGACATCATCGAGATCACTCAACATATTTAATCTTCTTCTGCCTCTCGTTGCCTTCCCTCCATAGGCCTACGCCCCTCCAGCAACTTCACCAGCATACCCTCTCCTCTAAGTAGGTGGCCCAGCCACCGATGCTTTCTTCTGTAGTTCTCTCTGCACCCTTGCCCTTTCTATATACATGTATTTCACAGCTGTTGTATCCGATGATATACCGTGCGTCACATCCTTCTCAGACCACCTCTTTGGAGATAACCTATTTGTCTGTCATTGCGTGTTGTGGTTTTCAGTGAAATGCAGGTCCGTAGAGTAAATTGAGTAATTAAGGTGTCAGGCATCCGTGATTCGCCCAATTTATCATACAATACTTGCTGACCCTTTCCTAAGGTCAAAGCCAACTTTGGTCGGCTTGGGAAACATAGGTTCCATTAGCGCTATTTTGATAGCATTGGTCTAATCCCCCCTCCAACAGTTGGATGACCACGCCTGCCTTGGCTGCACAGCTTTAAGCGATGATTCCCTCTTTCGGTCTTTCCTCCTCCCTGCATGGATCGACCCTCCCTTATGACAGATGAGTCACCGTGGGTGCCATATGCATAATGCGTAGTTCTAGTCCTCCGAAAAGTGGGTGGAAGTTCAGACGCAGGCTATAGCCATTGACTACGCCTATGCATGAAGCGACAACGGTTCACTGTTCTCCCTTTCCGCGTCGGCACTCCACTGAGCATTAGACTCTAGCTTCACCATTACCATACACCATGGAAAACGGCTCCTTTTCTGTGTAAATCAGTTAATGCTATGTTGCACTGGCGCAACTGAAAACTGGGGGGTTGGAGACGACCCCCTGGGGTGTGCACTGAAGACTGAACTAGGGGGGTCCTAAGAGAGACTGAGGGGGTTGAACCCCCCCAACCCCCGGCAATTCTCACCCTGGTAAGAAGATACATGTAGATTGCGTACCGTGGTGATGCCATCAATGATGTTAAACCGCCAGTAGGCTATTCTTCTCTCCTTTGGTTCTCTGACTTTCTAGGCAGGCCCGTACTTTCAATGACGCCGTTCGTCACGTTCTCTGGATATCTTCTTTGACTTGCTATAACCATGGGCGAAGACCTAGGGGGGGGGCTATAATAACTCTCCTTCGTCATCCAGTCTAATGGACTCCGACTGGACTGGAGCAGGCTACTGACATTTAAAAAATATTTACTCACGTGTATTCGCGTTTACGAGGTAGCAATCATTTTATTGGTCAAAGAGAGTTTAATAATCTATTCCGTTTGATGAAGAAACGCTCCCATACCAGTCACTATCGTATTGCAGAGCTTGATCTCTTCATGTTTTACGTATACGTACAGTGTTTTAGGCTTGTGGTAACAATTATTGCTTTCTTACTTTATTCTCTTTGTTACTTTATTCCCTTTTTATTCACTGTAATACTTTTGGGTTGGTGTCAGAAAGGGCATCCGGCCAGGCAAAAAATACAAACCCCCATCATAAATTCCTGGCCACGCCACTGATTATTATGACTGAAGCTAGCACGAGATTCGATCACAATTCGATATGTTAATGACGAATGACCCGTTGCTTTCTTTTGCAGATGACTGCCGACCAACTATGTGCATGGAGGATGGCTGCGTACTCCTGCGAATCTGGACGATTATGCAGCATATTCTGTCTTCTAGTTAACTTGACTTTCAATTAGACCTACTTTTCTGTTGAAAATTATATTTTCTTGCATTGAAAGGTGTTTGTCATTTAAAATAGTCCATTGTTAGAGTTCATTTAAATTTATTTTCGATGGAGGTTCGTGCTAGTAATAAGTCAGGAATTGCATTGCGGATATGAACCATATAGCGTTCGATATCGGAGATGAAATAGTAGCCCTCTACGATAGAAGTGCATAGGGTATAATTATAGAAGTAACAGGATAAGGAGTTTCAAAGTTTAAAAGGTTTCCAATTTAAAAATTCTTTGAAAATGTTATTATTATTATATTCGGTCAATGACATAACCGAGGCTTACATAAGCTAAAGGGAGAAAAAAAGTATTGAAAATATTATATGAACATGTGCAGACTTCAGCTAATTGAAAGCATAGTCCATCTCAAAATTATATTTTCACTTTCACTTTCACGTTGTTTGGCTCATATTTCATCTTTGATATCGCCAATGACGATGCTTTGGTTTCGTATGGGTTCTTAAAGAAAAGTTATATTCTACCAAAGAGTAATTCTGAGTAGATCTATTTGCATTTTTTGCGATTACACTCATAAGACTTACATGTGGTCTATGATGTGGACCTAGCAGATGCGTTCAATTTTCTGCACGCTTATGAGCATAAAACTAGGTAGACAAAAAATGCCTTGTGGCGTATACGTACAGGATAAGTGGAATCCTTGTACGTGAGACGAGTGAGAATAAGGTGTTACCCAATGCATAGCTGGGGTCAAGTGCACACTGATCGTTTTCTTTTAATCGATAGATGAGGATCGAAAGCCCGAGTGTTTGAGCAGAGTTGCGTATACAGGAAGGGTCGAGGTCGCGTGACAGAGTATCCCCTAAAAGTCTCCCCCGGAGACTTTATTTCGAAACAGATCCCCCCGGCGGAATTGTTCCAGAATAAATTCCCCCCCCCCCTCCGAAGACTGTATTCTGAAATAGGCCTAAAGTCTCCGGGGGCGAATATTTCCTCCGCCTACGAAATAAAGTCTCCCACCTCGAGCGCGAAATTGGGTACAGGAGCGTAACAATTATAGACCTAGGTGAGCAGGTTAAACTGTTATTTTACGTTACTAAGTTACTTAACACGAACAAATAATATTATGTACTTTTACGTGGGAAAATGTTTTCAATATTTACATATTTACAGACAGAGGAGACTCTGTTTCGGGGGGAGACTTTATAACGTGACAGGTCTTAGCCCAATTGGCACCCCAGCCAAAGTAACCTACATATAATTTGGTGCCCTCTGATTCAATTCTTCATCCCACGCCACAAATCGCATCTATGGTTTCATATAGCGCCTATTCGGAGTCACTCTCAGCACGGAAAATCCGAGGGAGAAAGAAAGGCCTGTGAAGAATGAGAGACTAATGTAGACAAACGATTAATATTAGTTTAGCCTTTAGTTATGGATTAAGGTGATAGGATCAACCACAGAAAACTACCGAGGTCGAACAAATGCAGTCCAATAGTCCAAGATTGGACATGTAAGACCGACTGCAAGGGATTGAAGACGTGTTTAGTTACTGTTTTTGGAGCCTATAGAAGTGCGTTGCAGTAGTCTGGAAGCGAACAGACAAGTGAATGATCTGTGACAGTAAAGACAAGGAGAGACCGATCTTCTGGCTGCTCTAAGACGCCTCGATTAAGAGATGCAGGAGCGGTTCAGGTTAGGCATGTGCTCGTGAATATGAGGGAGGAGTCGAGTGTGACGCCCAAGTTAGTGACACTAGAAGAATAAAAGTATGCATAGACAAGAAATTTATCAATCAGTAATTGAAAGTCAAGTTTAGGAAGCTGGTGTTCTTATAATCCCAAGCCTGATCACTTTTGTCTTTGAGGTGTTTAGGCTGAGTCGGATATAGACGACATCCAATAGAGAGGACAAGAAATAAGACAACCAATGGGACAAATGGAGGCAGAGTTGCAAAATAAATGTTTGAAAGTCTTGGCATCATCTGCAGAAAGATGGTCATTTGCCAGTGTTTAGTTAATAGAAACGGCATATAATTATGCAGAAAAGAGAGGGCGGAGGTTGGGATGCCATGCAGAACCGAGCTCGGGAGCTCAAAAATTACCTCAACTAGCACAACCCTGAGCTTCCAAGAGCAACCATCTGCGAAGATATACGATTTAAACCAAATGAAGGGGAAAGCGAAACAGACAACAGGATAACTGTAATTAATCGCTGAAGCAAAATCTCGTGGTACACCATATCAAAAGCAAAACGCAGACGTCAAAAGCACTAAAGAGGGAGAGATGAGACTCGCCAATGGGTATCTGGCAGTAATGCGTACCATAGCGACACTAAATTCCATGATGATAGAAGTGAAGAATCGAGTTGTAACTATGGCGTCGCATACAGAACTTTGATTATTGACCAACATACAACCAAACTAGACCAATAAAGGTCTAATATATCCTATGCACCCACCGCCGACAACGGTGCATGCATGTAGCCGACAATGAAACATGTAAATTTCCACAAAATAATTAAATATAGACATCACTTCACCATAGTTCAGTTGAAATAAAAACGATTCTTCAATTAAATGTCAGTCGTATTATTTTATGACCCTTCACGCAGCAATAGGCAATAGGACATAATAAATTGCCTGCTTTGGTGTGTCAACTCGGTTTCACAGTGCAGAGCTTAGAATCATGTAAATTGTAGCCTAACTGGGACGGCGTTCACGACTAACTGTCAAATCTGTTGACGCCGTCCGGCAGCGGTGCCACCTATAATAGAAGCACACCCTGGAAAGGGGAAGGGCGTCCAGGCACTTCTATTTTTACACCTTGAGTCCTGTGTAAATGTATAGTTTTTACTGTTTAATGCAGATCGATAGATGGGTGTATGGTGAATAACAGAGGAGCAAATGCGCCGCGAGGACGGTAGGCCTGGGCAGGGCGGAAACGTAGAGGTCAGGGAATGGATAGGGTTGATGGAAGTGGAGGTGCCACAAACGGCAACCGCGACATGTCGGTAGGGGCGCGAAGGCTGCCGGAGTGGAGCGGACTGGAGGGTATGCGAGGCGAAGCGAGGGGCGGCGAGAAAAGAGGAGGCGAGGAGAGCGAATGCGGTGAGAACGATGGGGAGGAACGCTAACACACTCCAATACACACCACACACACACACACATACATATATATATATACTAGCTGGGGTACCCGGCGTTGCCCGGGAAATTTAGGATTCGATCTGCTCCGGCAACAACCCCACTACACAACACCCCACCACACTCCGACCTCTACCGGTACGCCACCCGATAAATTTGGGTTTCACAAAAATTTCCACCCCATTCTACCCCCACCTCCCACTCCATCCCACTCCCACCCCTCCACCCCCACCCCACTCCCCCACCCCAACTCCCACTCCCCACCCACACCCCCAACCCCACCCCTCGACCCCCCCACGCCACTCCACCCCACGACCTCCACCCCAACACCCCTCACCTCACCTCCACGACCTCCACCCCACCACCCCTCACCCTCATCCCACCACTCTACCTCCACCCCACCCCACCCACCCCACCCACCCCACCCCTCCCCAGCCCCCTTGACCCACCTCTCGACACCCCACCTCGCCGACCCTTCACTCCACCCCCACCCCACCCTCCACCCCACCTCTCCACCCCACCATCCCACCAGCACCCTCCTCTTCCCGCCTCCACCGGTACGCGAATGGTGAAATCCGTACTAGCAACAGAGCTGACTTTAAACACCTTTAAAACGGTAAAAATCAATGCTTTTATACGTGGCAAGCGATTGAAAATTAATAGCAAAAATGAGTGTTTTCGCTCCCCCCGCACCCTGGTCCACATGGTGGTAGAGATTCGCCAACCACTGATCCGGGTGGTTCTGATGGACCTCTATCTAGGAAAAAAATTCAAATCAATAGCTGCATTTTTTGAAAATAATTTTGGGGGTTTCGCTTCCCATCCTGGCCCCCACGGTGGTGGAGAATCGCCAACCCCTCGACTTAGTGTATCGTGCCGAGACCTACACAGCAGTAAAGGTTTGGAGTGAAAAGCTCAAAAACTGTGACCGTGCATTCTGGACAAATATTGTCAAATATACCAACATACATACATAGCCACATCCTTTCTTATAAATATAGATATATATATATATATGCACACACACACGCGCACGAACACACACACACACACATGAGAACTGCGAAGAGGTCGAGTACCTGACAGATGGCGAATGGTATTGATGAAAATGTCAGGCGCTGACAATGTTGTCTTCAGCTGATTTTTCTCAATATTAAGTAATCATCTGACATATCTGCGATAATAAATTTTGATAGATCTCTTATCTAACTTCAAATTGATTTCATTCCACAAGACAACGAACTCATAATTCTAACCCGTAGACCTGTGATCTGCATTGACACAATGGCAATGTGCCGGTCAAGCTTATGAATGTGCAATGACGTTTGCTCGGACCAGTACTTAAAGTGTGGAATAATAAATGCCTGGACGCCCCTTCCTTTCCAAAAGAAGTGTATGAAGTGTACGCCTCTTACCTTTCCAGTCTGTGCTAGCGAATAAGTGGCTGGATGGTGTTCAGATTTTAAAACAAGTGCATGGACGCCGCCCATGACCGTCCATGCACACTTCAAGCCCTGGTTCGTGCCAAAGGAATGGATGGTTGGAGTGGAATGGGAAGTAGGAAAGAGGACTGACTTTAATATGGGTGTATGCCTTACTTTGCAGCACACTCCTTAACCCATTAATGTAAAAACAATTCCCCAAAAAATTTAATTTGGAGTTATATTCAATGACTTTAGACCACATCTGCATAAGTTTTGTTTATATTTCATCTCATCGGTAATTTTTATGCGCGTTGAAATTATTTGATGCTATACATGAGATTGTAGACATGAATGACCACATCAACTAATAGATCGATCACTAACGTACATGTAATCTTCCCTATATTATGACAGTCATAATGCTTCATTGCGTTAACTATATGCCTATATACTAAGAACAAACATTTTGAAAGTGTTATTATACAATACACATAAAATATTTTACTCATTCCTCAGAATTGGTCAATCTAACAATTAGGCTACTGCAGCAGTTCCGCACGCGTTTGATCACACAAAGCAGTCCGCATGCAAGCCGACCTTGGATTCTGGCTTTGACTTGGCGTTTGCTCCGCAAGCACCACTCTTCAGCTTTGTTCAATTATTGCTTGAATTCCACAATTCCTGTCCATATTTGAGAGATTTCAATGCAATCTTGTCATTGATTGGATCGATGTGCTGCTTGCATTTGATGCTGCCATAAATGCGTATAGGTCCTTCCATACGCTTCATATGACGTTGAAGCGGATCGGCTCTTCGCTCAGGTATGAAGGGGCAACTACTTGTTTGAAGAGCCTGCTTATCTGTCTTGCAACGACAACTTCTTCTCTGTTATATGGCCATCCATATGATATGACCTCTTTTCAAGGCTGTGTTTATTGCATCTGACCAATCAAAATATTTTGTTTCATAAATCTCTCGAGCCCTTTTCTGCCTGGGCTTGGAGCGCTACTGAGTAGGTTTCTTGAAAAGGCGCTATAGATAGTTCATAGAATGAATGAAAGTCCATGTCTCCCTTTCAGTTCCATTATATTAGGAGACGAGTTGCCCCTTTGACAAGTGGTTCATTTTGTCCACTTTCTCATTACCGGTGTTTTGTCGCCATCATAATAATGGTGGAACCATGTACTATCTGTATTCAAAATAATGATCTGATAGTTCCAGTTCGTTCAATGTCACAGGTACTTGGTACGTGTGTCTGCACCATGAATGAAGTGTGTGATCGTTCATTCACTGTGCAACAATATTGGGAACGTCTACACTCTACAGCATTATGGAATGCATGGGTCTATCTATACATTCACGCTCGCTCTCTTGATCTCTATCCATCTCCCTGAAGCGAACGCATCGTGTATAATATGTATATACTAGCTGTATCCGGCCACGCGTTGCTGTGACTGAAAAGACCGCCCAACCCTCCCTACCTTCATTGCCCCGTCTTCCTATTCTCCTCCACCCTCTGACTCCCTGCATCCCTCCCTCCCGTTTAGTCCCTTTCGGTCCCTCCCTCCACACCATTCCTCCCCTCCGCTTTCTCCCCTCCCTCTTCCTCCCGCTCCCTCCTTCTCCTTTCCTCCCTCACCCTTCCCTTCCCGACAGCAAGACGGCCGCAACGTGCGGATGTATTTGCGCTAGAAGACGTCCGGAAGCGTAGTAAGACACGCGTCCGCATTGGATGGCATATCGACCGGTGGATGTGTGGAATTTGAACTCTAATTAGGCCGAATCGAATTTAAAGTTGTGTTTTCTTGTCGAAAAGACTTCGCTTTTCCCCAAAAATCATTATATAAACCCGCTCATGTTCGAATGGAACGTTTTGCGAAAATTATCAAAACAATCGGTCATGAACTTTCCGAGATCCTTGATTAGGCACGGTAACGTTTTACATTGTTATTTACATAGATATATAAATTTATACACTGTATACTTAGGCATGAATTCCTATGCACATGTACACCAATATGGAAATTTAGTCACCATTTGAAAACCGCTCCTCTTTCATCCTAACAAGAGAGGCAAATTGTGGAGGAGGAATGTGGGCAAGATTCGTGAAAGAGATTCGTTTTAAACTTGAATTGAGTGACTCATGGAGAGATAAAAACTGCAAGAAGTGAGGTTGTGGTGAGTCAGTGGAAAGAATCGGTGATATGTGGGCAAGATTCGTGAAAGAGATTCTTAATTACTGAAAGACTGGTATAATGGTATATTTTAATAATAATTCAAGAGGGTTTCAGAACTGCTGTCGATATACGTTTGAGCAGAATGATTTGCAGAAGGGCGGGAAAGTGTTAGCTTGTAGGACGTGGTCTCTATTTTTAAATTGGTGCATGGACATCGTTCATGACCGTCCAGTCACACTTTAAATTTACCCATCTACATTCATAGCCTTTGGTTGCAAAGTTGACAGTTTCAGTTACAAATTAGTTTTAGAGAGAGAGAGAGAGAGAGAGATATATATATATATATATATATATATATATATATATACATAGAGAGAGAGAGAGAGAGAGAGAGAGAGAGAGAGAGAGAGAGAGAGAGAGAGAGAGTTTGTGTGTGTGTGTTTCTGTGTCGTTTGGAGTTGGTCGTAGGAGAAAAATCTGTGCCTGTCGTATATTTGATGCTGAGAAATAAATACATGTAGAAGAATTAGCCGCAAGAGTCGTGATTTTAGGTAGAAATTGAAGGTTGCGTGCGTTGCCGCTTTTGTGTTTGAGTGTCCAATGCAGTGGCATCTCTGCAGTGGGGAGCGCATCTGTGTAGTTCTACATTGCTATAATAAATATCTGAATTACAGAAGAGATGGTAATGCTGCATCAGCAACAGAAGCTGAAGCCGGGGGAGGGGTAGCAGCAGCAGTAGCAGCAGAAACGGTATTAGGGGTAGAGCAGCAGCTACAGCCGCGGTATTAGGGGTAGAGCAGCAGCTACAGCCGCGGTAGTAGGGGTAGAGCAGCTACAGCCGCGGTAGTAGGGGTAGAGCAGCTACAGCCGCGGTAGTAGGGGTAGAGCAGCAGCTACAGCCGCGGTAGTAGGGGTAGAGCAGCAGATACAGCCGCGGTAGTATGGGTAGAGCAGCAGATACAGCCGCGGTAGTAGGGGTAGAGCAGCAGATACAGCCGCGGTAGTAGGGGTAGAGCAGCAGCTACAGCCGCGGTAGTATGGGTAGAGCAGCAGCTACAGCGGTAGTAGGTATCGTGATAATACTGTGAGATGTTGTAATAGTGTGTGTCTCTTAATAATCTCGCTTGTCTGCCTATGTGCGCAATTGTACAATGCTATAATAAAGTAGATACTAGATATACATAAAAAATATGCTGAACAAGCATGATGAGTAAGCAGCAGCTGCAGCAACTGCAGCAGAGGGGAAATATGCTGGCGAATAGTGGGTGTGGGGGAGGGTTGTAGTGATCACCATCTGCCGTATCAGCATCCTCAGCTCAAGCAAATGATCAAAAGAATTGCCCAGTCAAGTGCGATGTTTTCTAAACCACTGGGCCAGCAAAGAGAGTCATTAGGGATGATACCGATTACAGCAGGTGACTGTGACGTCATGGCCTGAGCTAGAAGCGATGTTCGAAAAACCATGGATGGGCTAGAAGCGATGTTCGAAAAAAATCGATGGGTCAAGAAAGACAGTCCCACCCTATTGACGGGGATGCATTTCGACAGTTTTTCAGCTTTTCTCTCTAAACATTCACTGCTGTGTAGGTCTCGGCATGAGACACCCCAACGAGGGGTTGGCGATTCTCTACCACCATGGAGGCCAGGGTGGGGAGCCAAACCCCCAAATTTTTCACTAAAACGCAACTATTGATTTCAAACTTTCTACCTAGACAGAGGGCCATCAGAACCACCCGGTGAAGAAGTTGGCGAATCTCTACCACCATGGGGGCCAGGGTGGGGAGTGAAAACCCAAATTTTTAGGGGCCGGGTGGGGCAGAGTGGTGGTGGGGGTGGGGTGAGGGCGGGCGGGCGGGCGGGGATAAAATTCTCCCGAAAACACTAATTTCACGAGTGGCGTACCGGTGGAGGTCGGAGTGTGGTGGGGTGGGGAGGGGTGGAGGGTGTGGACGGGGGTCGAGGGGTGGGAGGGAAATTGGAGGTGATGGGTGGGAGTGGGGGTGGGAGGGGAAATTTCACGGGTGTTGTGGGGTGGCGGAGTTTGGGGGTGGGTGTGGTGTGGTGGGGTGGGGTTGTGGCCGGGAGCTGGTCGAATCCTAAATATCCCGGACAACGCCGCTCCGAAATCTTTGTTGACCCTTGGTTATTAAAATTTGTCGCCCCTCCACTAAGCAGAGCCACTAAGCAGAGAAGGGCGTGTTCTTATTCTAGTTTCCACGAATTACAACTAGGCCTATTCCACTTTCCGTGCTGGTTTTGAACGGTCTTGACATGCTCCTTGGGACGTTAACCACACTTTCACTAAACCCAAAACTGCATCGTTGGACCATAATTATGCACTCTGGGTGAAGAGGCGCTATACAAACTGTGACTGAAAGAATAAATTTCTGTTCAACAAGTATAGACCTATTAGATACACGCTTGTCAGGCTGACAAGTTATTAGTGTCACATGATTGCCACGGTCGTAGCCTACAATCGTGTGCTCGTAAATTCATGCACACGATTGCCAACGACTGACTTTTTTAGAATTTATTCGCTCCATATAAATTAATTCAGCTGATATAATATATGATCCGATAAATTTTGATTAATATCTAATCTAGCTTCAAATTTATTTTGTATCACAAGATAACAAACTCATAATTCTAACCAATGTAATCTACATCTCTACCACGGCAACGTGCCACTCAAAATTTGAATGTGAAATGATGTTTTTCCAGTCTATTTGTTCATGGATGCTAGGTTATGAATTTCCAAGCGTGGGCATCTGATAATAAATTATTTGTAATTGAAACAGTGCGTGTATATAAGCCAAGCGAATACGTGTCTTAGCCAAGGAATCCTCTCGAATTCTTGCGACTCGGTGAGTAAATTCAGGTTTTCTAAATAGGTGAACCTTAATAGGGTGAAAGCTGATGTTGGAATGAACATATCAGGCCTTTTATTTAATTTACAACAGGTATCCTACATCAGCATGTTGGGCCGTGCATCTTAAATTAGAGTATTAGACATATACTTAACTTACCCCAGCCTTTTTCTGTATGCGGGACATAGCCAGAGCAACCATACATACATGTAATCTTATTTATATATTTATCTGTTGCATTTGCCAGATTAAGCGGCCCTTCAAGCTCACTACTTAGAGGCACAACCGACTACAGCGCGGGCACTGCATCGGAGTTTCACGCCGAAGCGCACGAGCAATTGAAAGTGAATAACTTGCTCAAGGTCCCTACGCAGCGGCTTGAGGTGGATTCGAACCTGAACCTTACGGCTTCAAGGCACTGAACCCATCACAACACCACGGCGCCCCATAACGCCTGTATACACATGGGCGATTTATGCTCCGAGCAAAATCTTGGCATGGCCAAATTTTCGCTCATTTAGACTGATTTTTAAATTTGTTGATTTCTTTCAGACGTGTTGATCAGCTGCTGATCCGATCAGCCATCACCGAGTGATCGCATCTCATTCCTGACACATTGACAGACGAACAATGTCTTCCATTCTCCTACTGATCGCCATATTTGCAGCCGGGCGCATCCAGGCAACCGATCGTATGTATATTTGTAGAATAGTCATTATGGTAATAATAATATTTTGAAAGGGAAAAGATTGAGACCCAAACAACACAAGAACAGGTTGCTACCAATAACGTAGAAATAGTAGAGTTCAGCAAAGACGAAGAAAATGAGATTAGAAGAACAAGAACATGGCCAGCATCTACGTTAGCAAGAATCGTTTTTTCATCAATCCAGCTTCAATTTAATCAGTATTCCTGCCATCAGCTAAGCATCTGTTTGAGCAAAAGCCGCTTTCGTCAATCCTGCTTCCATTCATAACCAACTACTTAAGCAAGATATAGAACCGGCTAATTATATTCAGACTCAGCCGACTCCTGCTAGATCCATTATACCGTAACCTGCCATTGCCTTTGACCGAACGCTTGTTTCGTCGCGCTTTTGTTCTGCGCGCCAATGACGAAGAACCCCTGAAATCACTCCATTGGTTAAAATCCGAGAACGAATCCATTACAAAGTCCTCTCTCTGACCTTCAACTTCCTACATTATACTCGCAGTGCATGAAGATATCTTCGCCATTCAGCCAACCCGCGCTACCCGATCATTCGCCTGCCTCACTTTTTTTTCGAACTCCTGTCACTACTCATCTGAAGTTCTCCAAAACGAACCATGTCAAACATTGCATCATATATCTGGGATGAACTCGGCCACTGGTTGCACTCTGCCAGAGCCAGTCCCAAGCCTGGAAAAAGGAGGGGGCGTCGCTAATGGTCCTTGTTACCACACAGCTTACGAAAAACTGGCTCTTACGTTCACCTGTGGGAGATTCAATCGCGTGGTTATCTTTCTCGCATGGTTATATCCAGGGCCGGCCTTAGCCCAAATGGCGCCCTAGGCAAGGCATCCATTTTGGCGCCCCAGACAAAGCATAGGCTACATTTGTTGCCACAGGCATAGTATAGGCCTACATTTGGTCCTCTTAGATTCCCCACTCAATTGTTCAGCCCACGTCAGAATCTAAAGATGAATCAGCCAAAGTTAATTTAGTATAGCCTATGCTGAGTAATTTATTATAATCTTTTTATTAGTGCACTGAAGGTTGAATAATAATATTCAATTTTGCGGAGAATGGTTGACACAAAGTTGAAACACTTTTGTGGAAATGGCGCCCCTTTGATGGAAATGGCGCCCTCTAGAACTTGACGCCCCATGAAACTGCCTGCTTTGCCTATGCATAAGGATGACCCTGCTTCAAGCCTTCAGCTACTGCTCTTTCCTCATTGTCGTCCCTACTAGAACACTTATTTGAATTTGAATAAAGGGCGGCTGTAATGTTGTAATCTCATCTTCATATTCAGCAATGACCATTCCCATTTCATACATTTCATTTCTTCACTAGGCCTATCGAAATTGAGCGTCGCGGTAGTCTGAATTACTAGCTGACGACTGGGCACTAACATTGACAGATAAAGTAGTCTCAGTTTTGTTTCAATAATTGGAAACCAACCCGTATTTTCTTCTTATTCTAACTTCTGTATCCTGATTTTTTTCTTACGACCTTTAGCACCCGATAACTTCTGACGCTGCATGGAATCATAGGGCCTGATATAACTTAATTTTTTAAATCATAATATTCAAACCTAAGCAAACCTAAAGTTTACAACATGACACAACGACTATAAAAAAATAGCATAACAATTCTTCAGTTGTTGGTGCTTTCAGTCGAATGATGTCACTCTGTCGGTTTTAATTTAGCCCATAGACCAGAGCCGTTTTAAGGCATAGGCACGCGAGGCACGTGCCTAGGGCCCCGCGCAACAGGGGGGCCCCGCGGCGACCCAAAATACTACATTGCATAACAAATTGGCAACATGTTATACGAACTTTAACGTGTGCTGAGCTTAAATTTATTTTACACCTGTCATCCAAAGATTGCTGTGCTCTAGATATGCCAGCAGTATAGACCTAGGTCCTTCTACTATAGGTCTATTAATAAATGTAACAAATGACACACATGCACATAGAAGGCATGAATAGAGTACTCAATATCTGAGACAGAAAGTTTGAGGAGGAAATCGGGTTACGTTCAGTGTTTAATCTAAGCATCTCCCGGTGTGGGAGGAACTTCACCCAGAAATGACTACCCAAAACATTTGGCCAAATTATAAGTTCTAATTGCTGCTTACATTATTGTAATACACGAACTCTGGTAATACATGTATAGATCTACCGCACGTGATATTATTTACTATTATATGATATTATGACGATAAAATCTATTAATATAATATATGATAAATCATATTAGATCTACAAGGAGTATAATTTGCTGTTAATATTTGTGCAAATATTATTTTTTACAACTAATTGGCGCCTTCTTAGTGCTACCTTTAAAATTTAAAACTCAAAATTTCAAAATGTTTTGTTGCTTGAACACTTAGTAAAACAGCATCATTACTACATGGCTTCCAGATTTTGACGGTTCTTCCTTGGTTTGTGTAACATTTGTAACAAATTAACAATTTCGGGAACTATAGGCCTATCCTGGTCAACAATGCAAGTCCTTTTTGAGCAACGGGAATAAGTCAATTCCAGTGCGAGAAAGTATAGGTGTTATATAATTAGGCCTATTCATCTGTTGGCAGTTATTCATTAGTGTAGGCCTATACTGTAATGGCCCCGAAGCAATAGAAATGAGTTACTGAACTTGAAACGTAAAGAAATAATTATTAATTATACTAATATTAATAATTATGCTTTTTGAAATTTTCAAAGACTCTTGTAGGCTAATCAGCACTGAAATAATATCTATAATTTTGCTTAGATCCCAGCTTACAACGCTGCATGTATCATTACAATGTGGAAACTGAATAAGGAATTATTATAATTGCAAGAATATTCATTGAAGTCTTAGTCTAGGCTGCTCATGTCAGCACTGCAAATGTAGAACTATTTTGTTAAGATGGCAGCTTAAAATGCTGTCATTGCAATGTGATAATTCAACAATTTCTGACTGGAGGGACACATTCCTTTCCCATACCCACCCCTCTCGGCGCTACACGTCTCAGCAATCGACCGACAAAATACTTGTTCTCCATCCCCAGAAACTTTGATTTAGTTAGAGTAAATTAGACACGTGGATATGTTTTAAGATTAAGGTTTGTGCCTAGGACCCCAAAACTCCTTAAAACGGCCCTGCCATAGACATCGGGTCTGTTATTATTTTAGACATAGACCACAAAGCACAGAGTACGGAATGCCATTAAAAATCTAATTTTATTAGTGGATAAGAAATGTATGCAGTCTTTGAAATTTAATTAGGCCTGCCTGAACAGGTGCAATGAAATCAATAATTATTTCAAATTCTTTCCATCAGCGAAAGTCTTGCGTTTAAAAGAATATATAGGCCTAGTGTAAACAAATAAAAATCGCCGGTGCAGCGGCGCCCCCCAAGATGGCGGCGCCCTAGGCAACTGCCTACTTTGCCTATGCCTAAGACCGGCCCTGGTTATATCGACACAAGATTATATTATTTAGTATATTGATGCTAAATCTGCACCAACAGATTCAACACAATGTCATATCGAATCAATTGAATAGAGCAACCACAATCGCCTGTGTGATTAGTTCAGCCATCGACTACTCTGGTGAAAGGAGTTTCAGATCGCAAACGAATGCCAATGAAAAGAATAAAACACTTAGGACTAAGCCGTGTGTTTTGTCCTGCAGTCAATTCCTTGCTTTTTGGTTGACCAAGTGTTTCGAAACCTTTTTTGGAGTAACTTACGAGTAAGTCATCGTTTCTGAAAGAATTAGGCCTAATTAGATTTAGCAATCGGCACTCTGACATCTATCCCAGTTTTCTTTTATAACAGCTTGTTCATACAAGGTGGATCTGCTGTTCATTGCCGACGGTTCTGACAGTGTATGCGGCGGTGATCTGGTGAATTGTGAAGGTTGGAACAGAACTCGTCAATTCATGCGCAAAATTGCTGAAAACATGAATATTGGGTTCCATGATTCACGGGTGGCCTTGATCAAGTTCGGTGATGTGGTTACGAAAGAATGGGACTTTAATGAGTAAGTTCAACCTCTCACAGATGATGCGTTTAAGGTCAGTGAAGTTGAAAAAAGGCAGAAAAATAATAATTGTTCAGTACTACTGTTGAAGTTTAACTGCAATGTGTATATGTGTATATGTGTGTATGTATGTATGTATGTATGCATGTATGATTGTATGCATGTATGTATGTATGTATGTATGTATGTATGTATGTATGTATGTATGTATGTATGTATGTATGTATGTATGTATGTATGTATGCATGCATGTATGTATGTATGTATGTATGTATGTATGTATGTATGTATGTATGTATGTATGTATGTATGTATGTATGTATGTATGTATGAATGTATGTATGTGTGTATGTATGTATGTATGTATGTATGTATGTATGTATGTGTGATTGTGTGTGTGTGTGTGTGTGTGTGTGTAGGTGTGTGTGTGTGTGTGTGTGTGTGTGTATGCGTGTGTGCGTGAGAGAAGGCCCAGCGGAGGGAAGAGTGGCGACATTGGACAGCCGAACCTGCCTAGCGGCAGAGAACAAGAAGAAGAGAAGCTTAGGCCTACTTGAGGGGCGCGCTGGTGTAGTGGTGGCGTCGTCGCCTTGAAGCCGGAAGGTTCGAGGTTCGAATCCATCTCAAGTCGCCGCGTAGGGACCTTGGGCAAGTCCTTCACTCGCAATTGCTCAGCGCTTCGGTGTGAAACTTCGATGCAGTGTCCGCTCTACAGTCGGGAGCGCCTCTGAATAGAGAGCTTGAAGGGGCGCTATAACAAGTGCGCATACAAACAAACAAACTATACATGCACATTCTGTGCGATGCTCGATATGTGCGTTTATCATTTTCAAGCATTTAGCATTATCTCTGCTTCGTTGTTCATATATGATTGAATCAATCAACATTTGCTTATTTGTAGTAAGTGGTTGTGCAATACAGTACGTTGTTGTATTTCACGTAGAAACCACGATAAGGCTTCGCTGTTGGCAGCAATCGATAGCGTTGAGAGACCAAAAGGTGAGCTTGATTATTTAGGCCTACTTTCCGCGAATTCCGTGATAACTCAGGAATTCAATGTGCTCAGTGGAGACAGACCCTGGATCACCAGAATGGCATTTATGATCACCGATGGAATGCCGGGCATTGATCCTTTGGCCAATGGAGGTGTCGCGACCGTTGTCCAGGTGACTGGAGTCAAACACTTCGCGATGTGCATCACCGGTACGTCAGGACAGTGCGATCAGGCCACCGCGGAGGCCATAGCTTCAGACCCAAAATGGGTTAGTTATTTGGTGAACGTTACTCTGTGGTGGCTGTTTGCAGGTCGAAAAATCGTCGTACTTTTCCAAGTTTTCTGGTTATAAATTCAGTGCTGTGCTGGTCTAAAATAAGGCAAACTGAAAACAAAGGCGAAGAGGATAGGCCCTATAGGCAAATGAAAATGTGCGGTCTCTTATCAAGCGCCCTAATTACCACACACGATAATACTCGCATTTACGCAGTTCCGAAAAAGGCTTGCGGATGTCATCATGTGAAAAGAGACATGATGCTTATAATTGCAGTAGCCGTCAGGGAACTCTTCCAAGCAGTGCTTAAAGTGTGAAAAAATAAGTGCCTGGACGCCCCTTACCTTTCCAAAAGAAGTGCCTGGGCGCCCCCTACCTTTCCAGGCTGTGCTTGCCAAAAAGTGGCAGGACGGCGTTCAGATTTTAAAATAAGTGCATGGACGCCGTCCATGACCGTCCAGCCACACTTTAAGCCCTGCTTCCAAGAATGCATCTTTCTCGTCCACGGCATGTATCAACCAGTGTTTAATCTAGTCCCACAAGTCTGGGGGTGAATATTTCCAGGTTTATGAGAGAGGAGACAATCGTGCGTCCGGCGGACGTTCGCCGAGACGCCGAGAGAGGGTGGGGGAGGGGTGTGCCCCTCCACAACCGAAACTTGTTTAATTTCCACATTGCAATGGTAGCATTTTATGCCGTCATCTTAACAAAATAGCTGTACTTTTTCAATGCTGGTAAAGTTGCCAAAGACTTCAATAAATATATTCTTTACTTACAATAATAATTTCTTTTATACTGGTATACTGGTGCCCTTTTAGGATGTTATTTTATCAAAATGACTGAATTAAATCAGAATTGATGCAGCGCTTGCCCACCTCTTCTCACTCGGTCTCGCCATGACCGGATCTTCATACAACATGACAGCGTGTTGCTGAGAAAAATCCTTGTGGACAGATGGAGGAATGAAGGTGGTGACTTCCGGATTCGAACCCAACCGCATCCGATGTGGCCATGGATCTCTACCACCTAACTCCCTATATGAAACGAAGCATTATTAGACAATCTTTCACTGCGTCTTAAGATACCAGGATGAACCGAAAATGCCAGGTCCTTTGTCTAGCACCCAAACATTCCCCAAGGCCGATGGTCCGGTGGTAAGATGACACATCTGTCATTTCTGCGACAGTGGAACTAGGTTCAGGGTTCAAATCAGATTCCACCCCAACCATGGGTTACGGCGAGGTTTCCAGCACTTCTCTGATTTCTTCTACGTTCGGTTGCACAGAACAGATTGCCTCTTGTGTAGTCGTAACATAAATTTTGTTTGCATAGACGACTACATAGAAGTTATTGCTTCATGAGAAGAACCGGTACGCCATCCGTAAAATTTGTGCTTTCGGGAAAATTTCCTTTCCCACCCCCACCCTCCCAGCACACTCCGACTTTCGCCGGTACGTCACCCGTGATATTATGGTTTTTCGGGAAAATTTTTCCTCCACCCCGTCCATCCTCCCATCCCACCCCACCCCACCACACTCCGACCTCGAACGGTACGCCACCCGTAAAATTTGGATTTTCAGGAACATTATCGCCCTCACATCCCCACCACTGCCCCACCCGGCCCCTGCGGGCCGAGGTGTGTGCTGGGTGGAAGCGAGGTGGCCCGTGTAAAAATCTGTCTAGCTGTAACGTTTCAGGCGAATAAGTGCGAAAATATGCATGGCGACGACTGAAAAAGTAGAAAAAATGAGGGGTTTTGTCCACACTCTGGCCCTGGTGAGACGTTCGGATCGCGAACCCCTTTTGTCCTGCCCAGCGTCCACCCCGAGCTTCCTGCGAAGGACTGGAGTCGATTGCTTCAAAACTTTGGCCGTGTTCATCTAGCAAACAAAGAAACACACAGACTTACTGAAATATATAATTTTTTATAAGATAGGAAATTATGGCGTTATGATCATTTGATACTATATAATATCGCAGTATATAATAGCATTTTTTGTGATACAATGATGCAAACAGTAACTAAGAATTATCCTAATTTTGTCATAGGCTATATTTCTGGATGGATGTCATCTCTGATTTTAGTTTGACAAAAATAGTATTTGTATAAATATATATATATATATATATAATTATATATATATATATAGGCCTACAGTGAGTTATACTGGTCGTAATGTGATAGCATCTTATTATACCATAATAGTAAATAGCAAAGCATTATAATCATATAATAGTAAATAATATACCAGTATAATTATTATGACTAAAGCGCAGTTCAAACTAAGGCATGGCATTCGTCTACACACTCAACCTATGACTTACAATAATGCAATGTCTAGACGCCTTACAATACCTATGGCTTACAAAAATGCTATGCCTAGACGCCTTACAATATACATTCAAAGAGGAAACCTAATGCTGTTTAGTTTGCATGTCTTTAATAAATTAATTATATTATGGCATTACATGATTACCTGTAGCCTACCTGTGCCTGTACCTGTCATGATGTTTCTCTCCCCTTCCGAGTTTGTTGCCAGACATCTCTAGGTAGTCTCAGTTTCCGTGTCTTATGCCAAGGTTGATTTCGTGATTTAATTCCAGAATGTTTCTCTTTTAGCCTAACACTCAGACAACTTTCTATGCTAATGATTACGCGTCGCTCGAAAGAGATAAAGTTGACCAATCAGCGTGGAAACAAATCTGTCTGATGCTAGGTAAGATTGCAAAAGAAAATTTACGCAAACCTAATCGTTAAAGCTATTCCTTTGTATAGTCATTCGGAAAGAAACAACCTGTCGTGAAAATATAAAAATTCCTGTTTCGCAATAATAATCCAATAACCAATAGTAGACCTCAATTAGTCAATCGTGGAATTAGTCAATCGTGGAGCATTTTGTAAATCAGTTAAATCAGTTGATTGTCTGGCATTGCGTTGAAAATTCATAGCATAATTCTTTTCATTGACGTTTGCTTGTGAACTTTTTAAGCATCTTCTACAGCAGGGGTCTCAAACACGCGGCCCGCGGGCCGCATGCGGCCCGCGAACCCGATTAATGCGACCCGCGAACAGATTCCTGGTTCTTGATTTTTTTAAAGTCAGAAATCGGTTTAAAAGAATTTTGCAGTTGTTTTACGATTTGAACCAATGTTTAAACTGCTTTCTACTCCTTTTGATTGGACATTGAGTCCACAACAGCAGATATACATGTAGGCTAGGCGTATAATTAGGCTATGCAGATGGATTTAGTGGACCTGTCAGTGCGAAGCAAAGCCGAAGCAGAGGAATGCACAGCAAAGCTTGTATGCCGGTGTCGCAAAATATAGTATGCCCAGAAAAAATCGTCGATTCGTATCGCCCCAGATGATGAGAAGTTGAAAAATGTCATTTCCGCGTGTGCTTATTTTTGCAAGTTAACTTCCATTTGCTTGGTTTTGAACAATGACACTAACAGGCAGGCCCTATGTTTATTCCTATAATTTTGGTGACTTTGGTTTAGAGGAGTTAGAACATTTAGAACACTTCAGAACACTCAGAGTCCCTGGGCCTAACTAAATTGGTGTTGAGTTACTCTGAACATTGCTTAGGATACTTCCAAAAATTAGAGTCATTTTAAATTTTGATTAGCCTACTGCATAATTTCTTCAATTATAGCGCCCACGCATTTTTTGATAATTGGGATAGAATGGTTTTCCAGTTTTGTCTGTAGTACCATTACAGTTACACTTAAAATATAATATTATGTGAATTTTACAGGGCTATTTCATCATTGCAGTATTGTATGCTGCAATGACACATAACTAATTCCAGTCTCACGTGCACGATTAGCCCATATTTTTACAATGTATACATGCTGCGGCCCACGAGTCATCAAAATTTCCAAATGCGGCCCACATGCTGACTTGAGTTTGAGACCTCTGTTCTACAGCTACGGCTTTGAAAAGACGGGAGTCAATATTAACAGATATTTTAGAATTTCTTAGAGCCAGTCGGAAATATGATTATGGTTTATTGCTGCGGATGTTCGCGTAATAATAGAGGGTGTCTCGATAGGTCGTGAACGATTTTGAATGCAGATAAATATATGTTAGGCTATACGTTTTAAGGTGTTCAATGTCTGGGGTTCGGGATCGGCATAAACAAAAATATCAATGGATACATCTCACTGAGGGGACTGACCGCCTAATTCGCCGGATTTGTCACCAATAGAAAATGTTTGGAGTATTATGGCGGCAACTGTTTATGCCGATCCCGAACTCCAGACATTGAACACCTTAAAACGTCGGCTTCGTAAGGCATGGACATCGATACCTCTGACAACTCTGAAAAATGTAATTGGCTCGATGCCTCATCGACTTGAGGCTGTAATCAAGAGTAAAGGAAACATTATTAAATACTAAATGATAATTTGTATTCATTATTTAATTATGTGTGGATTAACAATGATGATCGTACAATACTGCTTTCGGCCTATAGCCTATAACTGGACGTTTACTTGGCACGAATTTGATGACGTCACGGATATTGGCGCTAAAATTTGAATAAGTGAGCTAGTGATCTAAAAAAAACGTTTGCGTAACATTCTCATTTGAACAACCTATCCGCCAGTATGCAGCTTTTCACATTATATTGTGTATAACATATATTTATATGCATTCAAAATCGTTCACGACCTATCGAGACACCCTATAATAATTATTATAATCGTATATTGAAAATATGCGATCATTGCGATTCTGAAGTCGTATGAATGTAGGCTAGGCCTATTGTGTAAGTCTACACTCGTGAACGACATATTAAGCCGCTTTATTATTAGGTTTTCCAACTAGACATTTCCATCTTTGGAACCAGATAGATGTGCATAAAATGAATTTGCTATAAACCTATCAAAGTCTTGATCAAGCGACAGAGACAGGTGCAGTAGCTGCATGACTCTTGCACAAACAACCCGTTGGGCGCATTGAGAAAGTGAACAATTCTGTCATAAGTATATCAATGGCTGAATAGCAAGTGATCTGGTTCACAATAATATTTAAAATATTAGCGTATAACGACTGAATTCTGTTTACAGACGCCTGCTATGTTGAACCTCCATATGTGTTTGGATTCCTACCACCGGTACCAATATGCAACGTGTGAACACTGAAGTTGTTCTCCGGCTGTCTGATTCATGAAATCCGATGCAAGTCAATTCATTCTTAACTTCAACTAAGTCATTTGCATTCACTATCCTAAACGGAGGGGAGACCGGGGTATATTTGGATATTTAGAACATTTTGAAGTTTACATCATTGAAATTAATAAGAAATCAGGACTTTTTGTAGCCTATTCATATTATGCAGCCGTTTATAACGTATGCTACAGTATCGACTAGAATAAACTACTTCGGCATGACCCACACTGGAGAAGATGCTTTTTTTTACCAATGTGTCCAAAATCATGCAATTCCCCACCACCTGAGGTAAAATGGTATACCTATCCCATTATGCCACATGAAATGCAGTATTCTATGCTTTCCACAAGGAGCCACATATTTTTTAATTGCTGGTTTTGTAATGTAAACAACTGATTCAAACTGAGGGGGTAATTAAAACCCATGAAATATTACAATATTGGAAAAATGGGAAATAAATCGCTGTCGTATCACCACAAGGGGCAAGATGAGATATCTGTATTCCATTATGCCACCAATTGGCCACAATTGTAAACCCGCCATTTTGACGCCAAACAACGAAGCTGCACAAATTTTCATATGGGAATATGTGACTTATATATTACTTTATACATGGATGGTATAAGGTAAATTTAATATAGGTCCTCTGTTTCTAGACAAATTTTGGGTTATGAGCGTGCCTTACTTGGGAGAGCGTGAAAATCAACTTTTAATCATAAAAATAGCAAGACGCTTCGTGTAGGGCTGCCAACCGTCCCGGATTCGCCGGGACAGTCCCGGAATCAGCCCTGTGCGTCCCGTGTCCCGGATTGATCTTAAATTGTCCCGGAATTTGTGGTAGAGATGAACTTGACAAAATGCTGTTATTTTATGCACTAAACCAGTGGCGTAGCCAGGAATTTTTGATGGGGGGGTTTATGGCCGGAAACCCTGTTTTTTGCTATTTTTCTTACTTAAATGGAAAAATAACCTTTAAAAACCTTGTTTCCGAAGTCAATGGGGGGTTTAACCCCCGAAACCCCCCATTGCCTACGCCACTGCACTAAACTCGGCAAGTTGTGTGATGATTTTGCGTTCTGCGCTCTATTAGACTTAACGTTGTTGGCTGACCAACGAATGTTGAACAGCAATGCAGAGGTTCAAGTCTTGAAAACTTTACAAACCACTGACACTCAATAGCATAGGCCTATTGTGTCCTATGCAACCTACTGTAAGTCCATTCTAATGCTTTTTTAGAGATGAGGTGTTTATTTCCACGACTTTGTGCCTATGCAATATAATTATGTGGACAGTGTAAATTGATATAAATGTCATATCTAGTGACCGCGGGCGTCCCGGAATGGCGAAATCAAGAGTTGGCAGCCCTAGCTTCGTGGGATGCTGATAAATTTTATTTTAAAAATCTTACTCACGTGTACTCGCGTAAGTGAAGTAGCAATCCCTTTATTGATCAAAGAAATAATATAATATCAATTTATTCCGTTTGACGAACAGTCCGTTGACGAAGCGCTCTCTTACCAGTCACTACCGTATTGCAGAGCTTGGTCTGTTCATGTATAATTGTGTATACTGTACGGGTTTTTGAACACGACATCACAATTTGAAATTGTATTGTATGTCTGTAAGACGGCAACGTGTCATGACATTGTGTTCGTTAACGCTGACGTTTTCCAGGTCAATGGAAGAGCAGTAACGAGTCAATCAACAAAATAGCCATATTATTTTTTTCATGCGTCAAACTTTCCAGTAGTACTTTGTCAGCTTAGCAGCATGCCGTTATAATGTTATTTTTCATTTTTCTTACCGCACAGTATGTTATAACTTTTTAGATTGCACATCTCCTGTGAGAGTGCTGTTGAATTATGCAACCCACTGTATATTTCTAGGCCTAAGTGATCATTATTTTTAGATCCATCTCAACAGTTTCAGGTGGCATTGGTAATAGGCCTGCTTAGAGTAAAAGTGGGCGGGCATGTTGCCTATGGCGGTGGGGTTGAGGTTCCGTGTGTGGAGTAGAACTCTTACTCTATATACTGCTGGCATCGCAGTCATCTGCAGAATCTATATCGATCATTAAGATGAATGTTTCAGTCGCATCTATTGCCATGGTCTCACAAAGAAACCAGTAAGATATGCATAACAATGTGATTTTATTTTATATAGATATCTCTTTGCTATAGGGCTAACGACAGCGAATGGAAGTAGCCATAGATGTAAAAAACGATGGAAACGGAATAAAAAACGGTAAAAAACGTCGTTTTTTTCGAAAAAATAAAAAACGACCAAAAAACGATAAAAAACGGAAACGGTAAATAATTTGACTATGCTACATCTAAAACCGCATTTTAACCTTGAGAACATTCATTAGGAACCTACTACACGCAGGCTATCTCTTAAATTATGATGTTAAACGATGAAATAATGACTTTAGTTAGCTGAATTCTTGAGAGTTGGCGGAAAACATAAGGAATATCAGAGAAAAATTAAAATTAAGGAAAATAATAACCGAAAGTAAGTGAATAAATATAGATAAAGAACAAATAAAAAACGATAAAAAACGATGGGAAAAATAAAAAACGAAAAAAACGACGTTTTTTGGGAGAGAATAAAAAACGGAAAAAAACGTTTTTTACATCTATGGAAGTAGCTCGATGGCACAACATTTCAGCAAGATGATTTTCAAAATATCTATAGACCTTTGGCTGAATAACATGATCATAGAATTATTATGACTGAGGTCAGCATGAGATCCAACTTGAAATGTTACTGAAGAATCAATCACCCATTGTTCTCTTTTGCAGATGACTGCCGACCAACTAAGTGCGCCGATGATGGCAGCAGACTCCTACGAATCAGGGCGATATGCTGCATATTCTGCCTTCTAACTTAAATTCTTTGCAGCTGATACCTTGAACCGGCAACATTTCTTCCATAAACATAAAATTATGATCTAATTAATACATTTCAAACACTTTGATCTGCATGTATTTCAGTTTAAGGTTTGCGAGATATCTGCAAGATTTCTTTCAAAGTTTAATTGTCAATTACTTTTTCCGTTTTTCTGTCGATAATTATACTTTATTGCATCGAAATGTGTTTGTGATTTTACATAGTACATTGTAAAAGATAATATTAATGTATTTTCGATGGAAATAGCCCTACGTTTTAGTAATGGTATAAAGGAAGCATCTAAACTGAGTTTATCGCAGATATAACAGTAGGCTATACGAGAGGCTTGAATAGGGATGTTGAAAATGTAATTATCGGAGTAGTTTTAGAATTAAATTGGAGCAAGGATTGAAATTAAAATAAGACCTTGAAATTGTAATAGATTCAGCTAATTGAAGGCGCCCCATTCCAAAATTATATATTCAATTCTCCATGGCTTGGCTCATAGCTGATCTTTGACCTCTCACCATTAATGACACCATGGCTTTCGTATGGATTCTTCAAGGATAGTTACTCTGAGTGGGTATATATATATACTTATAAAGCTCCCGTTAGGCTATATATATATATATATATATATATATATATATATATATATTCGTTCAATGACAAAACCAAGTGAGACACCTGGGTACATAAAGACTAGAGATATAGAAAATAGTATAAAAAAGTATTGAAAATGTCATCTTTAGTAACGGTCAGTCAGTTAGTTAGGCATATGAAGCTCTAGGTGATGATTTTTCTTCATTTGCATATTATGTACGTAGGGCCAACACAAATAAGGCTGAGCATTTTCTTGCATTTTTGCGATAGCATAAGACTAAGGTAGGTCAAACGAAATACTCTGGGTGTGTTAGATACAAGTGAGTAACAGAATAATTTCGATGAGACGATGGGTTGTACTAATGGTTTCACCTGAAATCGTTGTTGAAGTCATATTTTGGTCATCAGAAAGCTTGATCGGTGCAATTATCAATTTATGTAACTCAATATGGGTGCGGTGGTGTACCGTAGTGGTGGGTTCAGTGTGTCTTGGACCCGGAGTGTTCCAGGTTCGAATCCACCACAGGCCGCCGCGTAGGGAACCTGAGCAAGTCTCTCACTTTCAATTGCTGGTGAGCTTCGAGTTACATACATACATACATACATACATACATACATACATACATACATACATACATACATACATACATACATACATACATACATTCATACATACATACATACATGCATGCATACATACATACATACATGCATACATGCATACATGCATACATACATACATACATACATACATACATACATACATACATACATACATACATACATACATACATACATACATAGTTACATACATACATACATACATACATACATTCATGCATACATGCATACATGCATACATGCATACATGCATACATGCATACATGCATACATACATACATACATACATACATACATACATACATACATACATACATACATACATACATACATACATACATACATACATACAAGACACAGTGATGGTTCGCGATAATATACCCAACTTAGTTGCGGCATCATTGATGTCAGTTGGGTCTTGTCCCAGAGTGCCCAGACTACTCCGAAATCTTTGTTGACCGTTGGTAATCCACATTCGTCGTCCCTCCATTGAGCAGAGAAGGGTGCGTTCTTATTCTAGTTTCCACGAACTACAAATAGATCTATTATGGAGGTTCGCGCTTTTTGTGTGTTGGTTTTGAACGGGCTTGACATGATCCTTGGGACGTCAACCACACTTTCATTAAGCTCAAATCTGCTTTCTTAGACCATAATATGGTGTAAGAATGCAGTTTTGAGTTTATATATTATGTACTCTGAGTGAAGAGGCGCTATATAAACTGTGACTGAAAGAATAAATTAATGTTAAACAAGTAGGGCTGCCAACTCTTGATTTCGCCATTCCGGGACGCCCGCGGTCACTAGATATGACATTTATATCAATTTACACTGTCCACATAATTATATTGCATAGGCACAAAGTCGTGGAAATAAACACCTCATCTCTAAAAAAGCATTAGAATGGACTTACAGTAGGTTGCATAGGACACAATAGGCCTATGCTATTGAGTGTCAGTGGTTTGTAAAGTTTTCAAGACTTGAACCTCTGCATTGCTGTTCAACATTCGTTGGTCAGCCAACAACGTTAAGTCTAATAGAGCGCAGAACGCAAAATCATCACACAACTTGCCGAGTTTAGTGCAGTGGCGTAGGCAATGGGGGGTTTCGGGGGTTAAACCCCCCCATTGACTTCGGAAACAAGGTTTTTAAAGGTTATTTTTCCATTTAAGTAAGAAAAATAGCAAAAAACAGGGTTTCCGGCCATAAACCCCCCCATCAAAAATTCCTGGCTACGCCACTGGTTTAGTGCATAAAATAACAGCATTTTGTCAAGTTCATCTCTACCACAAATTCCGGGACAATTTAAGATCAATCCGGGACACGGGACGCACAGGGCTGATTCCGGGACTGTCCCGGCGAATCCGGGACGGTTGGCAGCCCTATAAACAAGTATAGGCCTAATAGAAACACGCTTGTCAGGCTTACAAGTTATTAGTGTCACGTGATTGCCACGTTCGCGCAATCGTGTGCTAATAATAAGTTGCCAACGACTGACAGGGTTGTTTAGAATTTATTTGCTGAACATAAATTAATTCAGCTGATATAATAATTATATAATAAATTTGAAGCTAGATTAGATATTAATCAAAATTTATTGGCTCGTATATTATACGAGCCAATAAATTTTGATTAATATCTAATCTAGCTTCAAATTTATTTTGTATCACAAGATAACAAACTCATAATTCTAATCAATGTAATCTACATCTCTACCACGGCAACGTGTCAGTCAAAATTTGAATGTGAAATGATGTTTATTCGGGCATATTTGTTCATGGATGCTAGGTTATGAATTTCCAAGCGTGGGCCTCTAATAATAAATTATTTGTAATTGAAACAGTTGCGTGCATATGAGCCTGGCGAATATGTGTCTTAGCCACAGAATCCACTCGAATTCTTGCGACTCGGTGAGTAAATTCAGGTTTTCTAACTAAGTGGACCTTAGGAGGGTGAAAGCTGAAGTTGGAATGAAAATATCATGAATTTTATCTGATTTACAACGAAAACCTGCTTGTTGGGTCGCGCATCTTAAATTAGAGCATTAGACATATTCTGAACCAACCCCAGCCATTTTCTGTATGCGGGACATAGCCAGAGCAACCATGCACACTCTTATTTATATATTTATCTATTGCATTTGCCATAGCGACCCTTCAAGCGTACTACTCAGAGGCGCAACCGACTACAGCGCGGGCACTGCATCAGAGTTCACTACGAAGCGTTCAGCAATTGCGAGTGAAGAACTTGCTCAAGGTCACTACGCAGGCTCCAAGGCATTCAACCCACCACAAGGCCACCGCGCCCCATAATGCCTGTGTACACATGGGCGATTTATGCTCCGCGCAAAACCTTGGCATGGCCAAATTTTTGCTCATTTAGACTGATTTCCAATTTCTTAATATCTATCAGACGTGTTAATCAACTGCTGACCCGATCGATCAGCCATCATCGAGTGATCGAATCTCGTTCCTGACATATTGACAGACGAACAATGTCAGCCATTCTCCTGTTGATCGCCGTATTCGCAGCCGGACGCTTCGAGGCAACCGATCGTATGTATATTTGTAGAATAGTCAAAATGGTAATTATTATGAAAAGGAAGAAGTTGAATTCCAAACAACGCAAGAATAGGTTACTACCAATAATATTATAGAAATAGAGGGAGTTGAACAAAGACGAAGAAAATGAGATTAGAAGAACAAGAGGTGGAACAGGAGTAGGATGTGGCCTAGGAGGAGGAGGAGGAGGAGGAGGAGGAGGAGAAGGAGGAGGAGGAGGATAAAATGGAAGAAGTACAAGAGAGGGAAGAGAAGGAGGAGAATAAGAAGAAGGGAAAGAAGGAGGATGAGGGGGAGGAAAAGGAGGAAAAGGAGGAGGAAACGATGGAGGAGGTGGTAATGGAAGAGAAGGAGGAGGTAAAAGACAATTGTTGTTGTTCTTTTCCCATCTCCATTGCTCAGCTACTCAATGTCGGTTTCTCAATCTCAAAATGGATGTCGTCAGACCTCCTCTGCCTCAATCCCTCCACAAGAGAATTTATTGTCTTAGGTATTCCACGCCAAATCAAGAAAATCCTGACCCTTCAATACATCTATCCACTTAGTCTAGTGCTTCATCCCTTATTTTGCCCCTCATGTCCCTGCATTACCTTTGATTAACATCTCTCCTTCGCAAACCACGTCTCCAACCTCTTCCGCTCTAGCCTCTTGCATATTCGCGACCTCCGCCATATCCTACCTGTGCTCGACTTCAAAGCTATTTCCACAATTGCTACTTCCATTGTCCACTCAAAAACCTGGCTACTAATATTAACTTTCCTCAACCTTGATTCCACACAGCTGAAGCGTCTCCAACTCATTCAAAATCCATTAGCCAGATCCTTCACCAGAACCCCCAAACATCATCACCTCACCCAATCCTGAAATAGGTATCCCTCATTAGCGCGCTGGACAAAAGCGCGCCGACATTAGCGTGCCGACATAAACGCGCTGCAAAATTTACCCGACAAACGCGCGACGACGAAAACGTGCAGAGTACATTATAAAGACAACCATCATGGTATTTTCCACAAAACAGCAAAAATAAATATTCTTTTCATCAATCCAGCTTTTGTTTAGCAAGGATTAGTTCCATCACTGCAGTGTCCATTTAATCATGAATTATTTTCATCAATCCAGTTTCTGTTTAAGCAACAAATTTTTTCATCAACCGAGCTTCTATTTAAACAATAACTATTTTCATCGATCTTACTTATAAGCATGACCTTTTCATTAATTCAACTTCTATTTTGGCAAGAATTATTTTCATCGATCTAGCTTCTATTTAGTCAAGATTTCTATTCATCAGCGCATTCTATTTAAGCATGGCTTTCTCTCATCAAACCAACTTTTATTTTTCCAAGTATTATTTGCATCCATCCAGCTTAGGGTGTCCCACGATTGCACAGGAAAAATATTTTTCTTGAAACTTGAAATGCAGTCCCTCCAAAAAGTTTCCTTATGGTCCTATGATAGTACCTGCCAAATTTCTGGACATTTTGAAAATATTTAGAGGCCGCTCAAAGCTCACATATAATATGTGTAAGTTGTCACAAATTATACGTGCGACATATAGGCCTATGAGTTTGAAATTTTCGGAGGTCCACACTTTGATCCCACTAGCGTGCTTATGTATTGCTTAATAACCTTATATTGCTCTGAAATACTAAAATCTACAAATATGCAACCTTATTGTATTTGCGAATGAGGTTTTTCAAGCATAAGGACGACAGTTAAGCTCTCGAGCAAACGAATGATGTAAATGTCGTGCACTAGGATTGCAGGTCGCTACCTCCACATGGCAATCATCAGTGGAGTAGAAATGAATAAGGTTAACAGATTGTCAGTCTGATTTTTCTCTAGTTGGTGGAAGTAGCCTACACACATGTTGGTGTGCTAAAGTTGACCTCTGGACCAGGACAGGAATCAACGGTTGCAGTTTGAACCTTTTGAAGTCGTGAAAGTGTGATGCATTAGGCCTAATTATTGGCAAATGCTTTGAGACAACGGCTTTCAATAACTGCATATTAAATAGAGTTTGCAATGCCTTGCACCCTTCTACATCAGCCATCAGTCGTAACATCTTGTTAACATCACAGAAATCTTTTAAGTCCAGTTGCCTGGTGCATTCTTTGTGTCCTTGGTAAAAATTTGTCCATCAATGGTCTGTAATTAAGCTCTGCAAGCCATTTAAAGATGAATGCTCCAATCTGGTTCACCATCAACCAAACCCTCGACCAATGCTACTGCAGTCTGCATCTAACAAATCATAAGAATTCATTACTGAACAGCTTTAGCGTGGCCATACTCGAAATATGACTATCAAGAATTTTCAAAACTCTTGGTATTCATGGTTGGATTGAACAATTCGGTAGCATTTCGCAAGCCTGTTGCCATCACAGAGCAAGTTGGATGGGTAAGGCAATATAGATCTAATTGCTTTATGATGGAAACGAATCACATATACAGTTGACGACCGTGAATTACAGGGCATCCAACCCAAACAAGTCTCAGATTTGTGATTGACATCTACAGTCAGGCGGTGTTCTCATGTAGAGTCACTGCTCTCTTTGAATTAATCCATAGCTTTATAATTCTGGCAATGCTGCTCTAGATGACAAGTCTGAAAATGATGCAACATCATTCTTGGTATACCAGCACCTAAGATATAAGAGATAGCAATTCTCTCTGTTCTTTCAGTGAGTTCTCATTAATGTGGAATAACGGGGTTATCTCTTCCTAAAAGTTTTTCCCAAACCATGCTGCGTTCAAATATAGTTTTCTCGATCTTTCGGTGAAAGAGTGGCGAGATAGCCAATCGTATAAGACCACGTGTGATTTTTCATAACGTTGGTCTGTGTAAATGACTGTGCTGAACAAACATGACGCAGCTTTGATACAGAATTTCAGCTCAACGATAACGAAGAACGTAGATCGGAGACAATTTCTCGTACAGGTTGTCGAAAAACACAGGCACATGTTTTCTAACCACAATTGTGACAATCTTGTTGACATGTGTAAATGTAGAACGTAGAACTGAAGAACAATTTGAGTGCAGTGATGTAGAATCAGCAGATCAGTATGAGAATAGTAAAAAAATAACGGTCCAGACGTTGATTTGTTGTGTAGCTGCATGGGGTGTGCAATTAAAACTTTACTGTGTGGTCCTAGGACAAATAGGGGTTGAACCTCACAGCCCCCTCAGAATTTCTTACTATGAAGCAGATGAAGGTATGGAGGAGCTAAAACCACGACTTGTTACATTATCAAGAGTTTGTAATGACTACTCCCAATGATTAGTTGTGTGTGCACTGATATTGTGTCCAAAGTTCAAAAATCTCAAATTTTTCTCGATTTTGCATTTTTTGAGCATAAGACTATGCCCAAAATATCCATTGTATCCAATAAAGTTAAATACCTGTTAATTCTACCATTCACGAGCTTTCCAAGGGTAGTGAATTTGTTATAATAGGATCAACGATTGGGATATAAAGGCATTTAGAAGTTGGACACATCAGGCGCAAATTATGCCAATATGGGTTAAATTTGGGCGGCTTGAGCCACCCCTAAATATTTTTTTAGTGTCATAAAACTTTACAGGTGTTATTATGGGACCATATGGAAACTTTTTAGGGGGACTGCATTTCAAGTTTCTAGAAAAATATTTGTTGGGACACCCTAATCCAGCTACCATTATATTTTGACTTCTTTTCTTCAGTCCAACTTCTATGCTAGCAAAAATTATTTCCATCAATCCACCTTCCGTTTGATCGGTATTCTTTCCATCATATCCAACTTATATCCAAGTTATTCTAACTTCTACGTTAGAAGAATTATTTTTCATCAATCCAGCTTCCATTTAATCAATAGTCATTCCATCAACTAAGCATCTGTTTAAGCAAAAACCGCTTTCGTCAATCCAGCTTCCATTCATAAACAACTGCTTAAGGAAGATATAGACCAGGCCAATAATTATATTCAGACTTAGCCTACGCCTGATAGCCTTAGTTCCATTATACCGTAACCTGCCTTTGCCTTTGCCTTTGACCGATCGCTTTTATCGTCGCGCTTTTGTTCTGCGCGCCAATGACGAAGCACCCTTGAAATTACTCCATTGGTTAAAATGTTAAAATCCGAGAAACGAATCCATTACAAAGTCCTCTTCAACTTCATACAATACGCACAATGAAAATATCTTCGTCAACTCTTCGCCATTCAGCCAACCCGAGCAACCCGATCATTCGCCTGTCTCACTCTTCCTCGACCTCCTGTCACTACTCGTCTCAAGTTTTCCAACCGAGCCATGTCAAACACTGCATCATAGCTTTGGAATGATCTGCTTCCTGAATTCCGCTCTTTTCCGCCCCTCTCCACCCTTGCTGTTCACACACCATCACTCCTCGGGCTTTCCATTCTAATCTAAAGTCCCACCTCTTTTAGAACTGTTCCCCCCACTCATCAGATCTTCCGCCTTTCAATTCTCGACCTAAACGCCGCCCACCTTAGCAGCTAGTCTACCACGTCTGATTCTCTGATACCCGGACTGCGACCTCCTTCGGACGACTGTTCTGAGCAATCCTTTTGACTTGACATAGCGCTCGTAAATAAGCTGGTGCCCTGCGCTTGGCTATGAGTTGCGCTCTACAAATGTGGAGATAACGATTACGATTGGTGCTGCTTATATACCTCATCTGTGGCTCACCGAATCATCTGATGAAGAGTGCCCTTCCAGTACCTTGCGCCTGTCAATAATCTGGCTCCCTCGACTTCTCTCTTGTGGGCACTGTACAAATCTCTGGATAACGATAAGAATACGATTGAGAAAAACTGCTTCTTATGTTCACCTGTGGGAGACCATGCAGGCAGCCCGTTTCAATCGCGCGATTATCATTCTCTCGCACGGTGGTATCGACACAAGTTTATATTATTATTTAGTATATTGATGTTAAATGTGCATCAACAGATTAAACACAATGGCATATTAAATTAATTGAACAAAGCAACCTCAATCGCCTGTGAGATTAGTTCAGCCATCGACTAACTCTGGTAAGAGAAGTTTCAGATCGCAAAGGAATGTCAATGAAAAGTGTAAAGCACTTAGGACTAAGCCGTGTGTTTTGACCTGCAATCAATTCATTTTTGGTCGACCAAGTGTTTCGAAACTTTTTTGGAGTAAGTCATCGTTGCTGAAATAATTAAATTTAGCAATCGGCATCTTAAAACATTTTCGCTGATTTCTTTTATCTGAACAGCTTGTAAATACAAGATGGATCTGTTGTTCGTTGCCGACGGTTCTGACAGTGTATGCGGCGGTGATCTAGTGGTATGTGAAGCGTGGAACAAGACTCGTCAGTTCATGCACAGAATTGTTGAAAACATGAATATTGGGCGCGATGCCTCACGGGTGGGCTTGCTCAAGTTCGGTGCAAAGGTTACGAAAGAATGGGACTTTAACGAGTAAGTTCGACCTCATAGTTGATGCGTTTAAGCCCAGTCATGGTTGAAAATGGGGAGACAAATTGTTCAGTACTACTGCTGAAGTTTAACTGCAATGTATGTATGTGTATATGTATGTATGTATGTATGTATGTATGTATGTATGTATGTATGTATGTATGTATGTATGTATGTATGTATGTATGTATGTATGTATGTATGTATGTATGTATGTATGTATGTATGTATGTATGTGTGTATGTATGTATGTATGTATGTATGTATGTGTATGTATGTATGTATGCATGTATGTATGTATGTATGTATGTATGTATGTATGTATGTATGTATGTATGTATGTATGTATGTATGTATGTATGTATGTATGCATGTATGAATGTATGTATGAATGTATGTATAATGCATATACTATATATGTATATATGTATGTATGTTAGGGTGGTTAAAAAAAATAAAATTCAAGCTAGATACCAAGACGCCCTCTCAATTTGTTAGACCTGTCAATAGTATTATTGACACCAAATTTCAACTTCCTAGTCCAGTGCTGTCCAACCTTTTTGGAACCGCGGGCCGCAAAAGCAAGATTCTTGAAGCCGAGGGCCGCAACAGAACACTCAAAAGCAGTGATGGCTAAAATTGATTGATAATATATAATATTAACATTGAAACGAGTATTGAAATTTAATATGGACTGGCCGATGACTATAATCAATCAATCCAGCTCTTTGCATAGAAAATTTCTTTACCGCCGGTCCTAGATAACTGATCGGAGATGCTCCCGACCCAGGAATGGCCAAAGAGGAATGTCTTGAACAGTTTATGCATGGAAGAGTTCGACAGGTTCCACATGAATATTAATAATGAATAACAGCATGTGAAATACACACACCACGATTGTCATGCTTCAAAATGCAAGGTGGCGTTCATCCCTACTTTACACTCAGTTTCGTCGCCCATACAGTTTAACCAGCTCAGGTCTACATTACGTCCAGCAGCCAATTTTTAGGCTACGATCCACTTTATGACTGGACCGAATTTCCATCCTCCTGCTCTAGCTTTCATAAAAATTTGTCGAAGCCAGAATCCCCGTCTAAAGAGCTAGCAGTCAGTCAGTCATCGACTCGTCGGACAAGAAAGTGCAAAGACATCGCCATTAGGTCGGCCCTCAGGGGTGGATCCAGGGGGGGCCAATCCGGCCATGGCCCCCCATTTAAAAATTGCATGGGACGTGGCCCCACCCATTTGGTTTCAACAAGCCATTAAATAAATGTAGTGGGAGAGAAAAACAGGACATCAGGCCCCCTATTAAAAAATCGTACAGGGCGTGGCCCCCCCGTCGATTTAGCGGCGGTTGAGCCGGTATCCTTTTCCCGAAAAATCAGTCAATGACTAAAAAAAGGTCATCAGTTTTTTGGCGGATGAAATGCTACCTTTTTCAAGGAAAACTGGCCGATGACTAAAAAAAAAGGTCATCAGTTTTTTCGGCGACACAACGAAATTTTTCCTCTGTCCCACCAACAAGACCCCAAATTTTGCCCCCCCTTCGAAAATTTCTGTATCCGCCCTTGTCGGCCCTTGTGTCTCTATTCGGTTGTTTCTTTCTAATCCTTAGAACTGTTATAACTCGACTATCTCTCGAAAGAATGGTCGCAGTCATTTGCAGACGTGCTGTACTCTGTAACCGACACATCCCAAGGACTGACTAGAAGTGAACGGTTTGTGAGGTCCGTTTTCGGATCGTGAGCTTGTAGACCTCGGACCCATATCACCACATAATTATCTCCCTCACCTTACAGTATTAGGCCTAAGAGTTGTCAAAACCAGAAGTCGTCGTGTATCAATCTCCAGAATTTCCAGAAAGACTACGGGAACCGAACCCCAGGAAAAGAAAGAAGAGATTTAGTTTTCGGATTGGCCTTTGCGATAGCATTCCAGAACGGCAACTGTCACTAAATCAATAAGAAAATAAATTGCCAAAATTTGGGGAGCCCGTGCGGGCCACTTGAAATCACCTCGCGGGCCGCATGCGGCCCGCGGGCCGCACGTTGGACAGCACTGTCCTAGTCCAACTGGAAGATGGTGCTCAACGACATAGAAATATTACCATATAGTTGTATTGGATAGAAATCTTGATTCATTGTAGCTTGATCAAAAACCTCAACCATTGTCGTGTAGATGACCTTGAAATAGTTTCTGTTGTGCTATTATACTTACCGCAGTCAAGACTAGACTGCTGTTTAGCCATCAATTGACAAATGTACTTGACAGCAATGACATATTATACGCTGATCTGATCATGAAGCATTGAGATTGTTGGTCTCAATCACTGCGCAGCAGCGCTTGTGTGCGATCTTTTGTCCTGTCACTTTCACGGAATACCATTCACATGGAGTGCTTACGATGACCAGGATGGAGCATGCTGAAGCTGTAAGATCTGAATTTGTACCCACTTGCAGCACACTGGATATGTTGACCGCCTGTCAGTGCTAGTTTCAAGTGATGGTGTGGATAAACTCTTTATTGTGCCCAACTTTCCCTCTATGCAGGATATAATTTAAATCCAAGGTCTTTCATTACCTTCTGAACTTAATATGAAGACTCACTGATAATGTCCAAGCCTTGATATTTGATACAACGCAATGCATGTCAACACCGGGTGTATTAGAGGAGTATACGTTTTTCAAGAAGACATAATAGGTAACAAGTTTCTGTGGCTGGCCTGCTGTCGTCATTGGGATGGAGTTGATTTTAGGGAAAATCTCCATTTGTGTTGTGGTCCATCTAATTCAAAATATAATCCAATATTTAAGAGATTTAAGAATGTGTGGGATGGTGTAACACGTGACAACATCCGAGTTCTATAAGTCGTATCCATTACTGAAGCCTCCCATGAGAGATCATTCGGTTTTCTCAAGTAGTCTGCTGAAAATAAAGTCAGTTTAAGAGATGACTACCAAGAAATCATTGAGGTGTCAATGGCTGTCCTTGGAAGTCAGCCCTCAATAAGAAACTGGATAGCCCAATTTACCATACACGTTGATTGGCCAGGTTACTGTTTGCCATCAAAACATACCGATTTAGCAATCAACGTGACATATTCAATCTAAGAAAGTAGGAAGAAACTCAGATTCATCCATCTGTTTGATTTTGTTCCATTCTTCTCTCAAAGGCATGGGCAAAAACCTCCTCTTGCTGCTGAAACTCCAGGACAAAAGCTAGAAATGTACTAGTGGTTACTACTATCTATAGGAGATCAGCGTTGCTGCCATGAATGTCCTAGAAAATCACTAGTACATCAATTGTACCTTTCAGATGAGGCTTAAGGTCTGACACTGCTATGTTGCCAACTGCCTGCTACAGATAAGGTGAAGATACTTTACGTAATGACTGCAAATCCTCGGTGAAAGGATGTTGAGGGGTAGCGATGTGGTGCTGAAGGAGAGGGATTGCCTGGGCGACTTTGTAACCCAGTGAACACTGACACTATACTGCAACACCTGAAGTTTGGTGATTCTCTTTTTGCACTTACACCTGAGCAATAGTTGAGAAAGAGGATTATCAGCAGGGCAGAGACTGAAGTCAGCAATTAAGAGTGGTCAACAACACGGCTGAGAAAAGTGTGAAGTTGTTCGAGGAATTCAACTGACTCATCGCTGATGAAGAAAAAAGCTGTGTTTTCTCCGAGTGGTCAAGGCAAATAGGAAAGTTAAATTGCCCTCACTCAATCTATCAAGAAATCTGCTGTTGACACCGTGCTTGCAAACTGCAAGGCCTTCTTGAGTATAAGACTGCATCGGGTGTTGGAGTCATAAAATAAGAACAATTATAGACATTTGTGAATTTAATGATGTTTTTGACATTTTTTTACACTTTCCATGTTTAAAACCTACTGAAATTTTCGATTTCAAGCTGAAGTATCACACATATTGTCATGTTACAGTAATGTTTGATTTATTTCGAAATAAAACTCAATTGTATGGGAATATATGCTCGACACATGTATTTCTACATTAACGTCTATACATTGCCCATGCAAAGTAACACAGTCGTTGAGCACCGCCTTCCAGTTGGAATAGGAAGCTGAAATTTTGTCTCAATAATACTATTGATAGGTCTAACAAACGGGGAGGGTGTCTTGGTTTTTAGCTTGAACTTTATTTTTTACCATGTATCTGTGAACCACACTAATGTATGTATGTATGTATGTATGTATGTATGTATGTATGTATGTATGTATGTATGTATGCATGTATGCATGTATGTATGTATGTATGTAGGCCTATGTATGTATGTATGTATGTATGTATGTATGTATGTATGTATGTATGTATGTATGTATGTATGTATGTATGTATGCATGCATGTATGTATGTATGTATGTATGTATGTATGTATGTATGTATGTATGTATGTATGTATGTATGTATGTATGTATGTATGTATGTATGTATGTATGTATGTATGTATGTATGAGGGCATATATTATATATATATATATATATATATATATATATATATATATATGAATACATCATTAAAATGTTTTTATGCATCCAATTTTTTATAGGCTATTTCATAGGCTTTTCGTAGGCCATCATCAACCTTAGAAAAGAATATATCAAACTTTGATATACTGAAGCGAAAAGTTATTCGGAGATAACAAGAGTTAATTAGATGACAGACATTGAAATTCCGATGCAGAACCTCAGTTAGGCATACAGAAAAAAGTCAACTTTTGCCAGCAGAAGTTTGTGTTGGCATAAAAATTATGGTCAGGTAGACACTTTGCATCCGGTATACTGCATTCTTTGCACACATAATGTGAACTCTCAGCTTTATTGCTTATCTACATAAAGAATGAAAACGCACCCGTTTCATCCAGTTTTTTAGCGACTAGTGAAAACAGGTTTTGAAACGGTCACGTGGAACTCAAGTCGAAGTGCAGTCGGATCGACAAGTCGCTAAAAAAACTGGATGATAGCCTACAGGTGAACACATCTAGCTTTTAAGCTAGGCTTAGACTATTCGCTATCGAATCATGATTCTGCTTTCAGTGCCAAATACCGCAGAAAGTATTATAAAATCATATATATTTGGATTTTGGAAGTATAGACCTACATGGAGCCTCATGTTTTCATGTTTGTATGCGCACTTGCTATAACGCCCCTTCAGGCACTCTACTCAGAGGCACTCCCGACTGCAGAGCGGACACTGCATCGGAGTTTCACGCCGAAGCGCTGAGCAATTGCGAGTGAAGGACTTGCCCAAGGTCCTTATGCGGCGACTTGAGGTGGATTCGAACCTCGAACCTTCCGGCTTCAATGCAACGACGCCACCACTACACCACCGCGCCCCACGATGTGTTCAACTGAAGCTTATATGCGCATTGTGTGCGATGTTCTATAATTAGTTTCGAGTCAATAATTATGTGTATTTTTTATTTTCAATCATTTAGCATCATTTTCTGCTTCGCTGCTCAAATATGATTGAATCGATCAATAAGCTTACTTGCTTATATGCAACAAATGGTTGTGCAATACAGTATGTTGTTGTATTTCACGTAGAAACCACGATAAGGCTTCGCTGTTGGCAGCAATTGACAATGTTGAGAGACCAGGAGGTGAGCTTCATTATTTAGGCTTACTGACCGCGATTTCCGTGATAACTCAGGAATTCAATGTGCTCAGTGGAGACAGACCTTGGATCACCAGAATGTTTGTAATGATCACTGATGGAACGCCGTCTGTTGATAATTTGGCCAATGAAGTTGTCGCGACCGTTGTCCAACTGACTGGAATCACAAACTTCGTGGTGTGCATCACCGGTACGTCAGGACATTGCGATCAGGCCACCGCGGAGGCCATAGCTTCAGACCCAAGATCGGTTAGTTACCGGTATCTAAATTTTAGTGAACGTTAGGCCTACTCTGTGATGTTGTCTGCAGGTTGAAAATCGTACTTTCATAGTTTACTGATTATAAATTCTGTGCTGTACTAGTCTCAAATAAGATAATCTGATAACGAAGTCGAGGCACAGTCAAATGAAAAAGGTGCGGCCTCTTGTCAAGCGCCCTTATTACCTCACACGATAATATTCACATTTACACTGTTCCGGAAAAGGCTTGCGGATGTTATCATGTGAAAATTGACATGATGCTTATAATTGCAGTAGCCGTCAGGAGACTCTTCCAAGAATGTATCTTTCTCGTCCACTGCATGCATCAGCCAGTGTTTAATCTAGTTCCCTTATTCTGCGGTGGATAAGTCCAGGTTTCTGAGGGAGGAGACAATCGTGCGTCCAGCGGACGTTCGCTGAGGCGCGTAGTGCCGAGAGGGGGTGGGAGGGGATGTGCCCCTCCGCACCCGAAACTTTATTAATTTCCACATTGCATTGGTATAGCATTTTATGCCGTCATATTAACAAAATAGCTGTACTTTTTCAGTGCTGATAAGAGTTGCCAAAGACTTCAATAAGTATATTCTATACTTATAATAATGATTTCTTTTATGCTAGTGTACTGGTGCCCTTTTAGGATGTTATTTTTTTTAATCAAAATGGCTGAATTAATTCAGAATTGATGCAACGCCTCTTCTCACTCGGTCTCGCCATGACCGGATCTTCATACAAGGTGGCTCGCGATCCGAACATCTCACCCGTGTAAAGGTTTCAAATTACCCCCTCCTAAACATTACCCACTGCAAACTGTAATTTGCATCAATCATCGCATTTATTGCACTAAAAATATCAGAAAAATCATCCCGCATCTTGTTTTGGTCTGAAGATTTTCATCCGTCATCCCACTTCGTGGTTGTTATCAAAATTTTCATCTGCACATGTAACTAAAATACTAATCGCCGCGGAAGTTACATGGAGAAATGGCTTCGAGGCTATTATTTTTTTCCCGAAAAAAATATTGATAACAAACCACGAAGTGGGATGACGGATGAAAATCTTTAGACCAAAACAAGAAGCGGGATCATTTTTCTGATTTTTTTAGTGCAATAAATGCGATGATTGATGCAAATCTAGTGTCAGTGGGTAATCTGAAACCGGGGTGTAATTTGAAACCTTTACACCGGGGCCAGCATGTGTTGCTGAGAAAAGTCCTTATAGGCAGAGGGAGGAATGAAGGTGGTAACTTCCGGATTCGAACCCAAACGCATCCGATGCGGCCACGGATCTCAACCACCTAGCTTCCTATATGAAACGGGAGCATCATTAGGCAATCTTTCACTACGTCTTACGATACCAGGATGAACCGGAAATGCCAGGTCTTTTGGCCGAGCACCCAAACATTCCCCAAGGCCGATGGTCGGGTGGTAAGATGACACGTCTGTCATTTCTGCGACAGTGGAACTAGGTCCAGGGTTCAAATCAGATTCCACCGCAACCTTGTCTTACGGCGAAGCTTCTAATCATTCCAAGCGCGACATGAACTCAGTCAGCGCTTCTCTGGTTTCTTCTACATTCCGTTGCACAGAACAAATTGCCTCTTGTGTAGTCTTAGCATTTGTTTGCATAGACGACTGCGTAGAAGTTATTGCTTCACGAGTAGAACCGGTACGCCACCCGTGAAATGTGTGTTTTCGGGAAAATTTCCTCTCCCACCGCCCCAGCACACTCCGACCTCCACCGGTACGTCACCCGTTAAATTAAGGTTTTTCGGGAAAATTTCCGTTCCATCCCCACATCCCACATCCCACCTCACCACACTCCGACCTCGAACGTGAAATTTGGATTTTCGAGAACATTCTCTCCCCACATCCTCCTACTCCCTGCCCCACCTGGCCCCTGCGGGCCGACGTGTGTGCTGCGTGGAGGTGAGGTGGCCCCTGTAAAAATCTGTCTAGCTGTAACGTTTCAGGCGAATAAGTGTGAAAATATGCATGGCAACGGCTGAAAAAGTAGGAGAAATGAGGGGTTTTGTCCACACCCTGGCCCCGGTGAGATTTTCGGATTGCGAACCCCTTTTGTCCTGCCCAGGGTCCACCCCGAGCACCCTGCGAAAGATTGGGGTCGATTGCTTCAAAACTGTGGCCGGGTTCATCTAACAAACAAATAAACACACGGACTTACTGAAATATAAACATATAATTATTATAAGATAGGAAATAATAGCGTTATTATCATTCGATACTATATAATATCGCAGTATATTATAGCAGTATATTATAGCAGTTCATGTGATACAATGATGCAAACAGCAACTAAGAATAATAATCCTAATTTTGTCATAGGCTATAATATTTCTGGAGGGATGCCATCTCTGATTTTAGTTTGACAAAAATAGTATTTGTACAAATATATAGGCCTACAGTGAGTTATGCTGGTCGTAATGTGATAGCATCATATTATACCATAATAGTAAATAATAAAGCATTATACTCATATAATAATAAATAATATCGCAGTATGATAACTAAAGCGCAGTTTAAACTAAAGCATGAAATTCGTCTACACACTCAACCTATGGCTTACAATTATGCTATGCCTAGACGCCTTACATTACCTATAGGCATGGCTTACATTTATGCTATGCCTAGACGCCTTACAACAATACAATCAAAGAGGAAACCTGATGCTGTTTAGTTTGTATCTCTTTATTAAATTAATTATATTATGGCATTACCTGTACCTGTGCCTGTTCCTGTACCTGCAATGATGTTTCTCCCACCCGCCACCAGGTTGTTGTCAGACATCTCTAGGTAGTTTCAGTTTCCCTTACTTATTGTAATCGTAATCGTAATCTCTAATTATGCCAAGGTTGATTTCGTGATTTAATTCCAGAATGTTTCTCTTCTAGCCTAACACTCAGACAACTTTCTATGCTAATGATTACTCTTCACTCGAAAGAGATAAAGTTGACCAGTCAGTGTGGAAGCAAATCTGTCTGATGCTAGGTAAGACTGTAAAAGAAAATTTACGCAAACCTAATCGTTAAAGCTATTCCTTTGTTTATTCATTTGGAAAGAATCAGATTGTCGTAACAATATAAAAATTCCTGTTTCGCAATTATAGATAATCCAATTACGAATAGTAGACCTACACGCGCTCAATTAGTCTTTCGTGGAGCATTTGTAAATCAGTTAAATCAGTTGATTGTCTAGCATTGCGTTGAAACGTTCATAGCATAATTCTTTTCATTGACGTTGGCTTGTGAACGTTTCAATTATTGTCTTCTACAGTTACGACCTTGAAATGACGGAACTCCATATTAACAGATATTTTAGAATTTCTTAGAGCCAGTCGGAAATGTGATTGTGGTTTATCGTTGCGGATGTTCGCATAATAATAATATTATAGGCCTAATCGTATATTTAAAATAAACGATCATAGCTATTCTGAAGTCGTATGAATGTATTATGTAAGGCTACATTCGTAAACGACATTAAGTCGCTTTATTGTTAGATTTTCCAATTAGAAGTTTTCCCTGTAGGGAACCAGATAGATGTGAATAAAATGAATTTCTATAAACCTACCAGAGTCTTGATCAAGCGACAGAGACAGGTGCAGTAGCTGCATAACTCTAGCACAAACAATCCGTTACGCGTATTGAGAAAGTGAACAATTCTGTTATAATTATATCAATGGCTGAAAAGTAATTGATTTGGTTCATGAACAATTTTAAATATTAGCGTATAACGACTGAATTCTGTTCATAGCCGCCTGCTATGTTGAACCTCCATCTGTGTTTGGATTCCTACCACCTGTACCAATATGCAACGTGTGAACACTAAAGTTGTTCTCCGGCTGTCCGATTTGTGAAATCCTATGCAAGTCAATTCATTCTTTACTTCAACTAAGTCATTTGCATTCACTATCTTGAACGTAGGGGAGACCAGGGCATAATGGGATACTTAAGGCATTTTGAAGTTTGCATCATTGAAATAAATAAGAAATCAGGACTTTTTGTATTCATATAATGCAGCCATTTATAACGTACAGCATCGACTAGAATAAACTACATCGGCATGACCCACACTGGAGTATATGATTTTTTACCAATGTGTCCAAATTCCCGTTATGCACCACCACCTGAGGTAAAATGGGATACCTATCCCATTATGCCACATGAAATGCAGTATTCTATGCTTTCCTCAAAAGCCACATTTTTTACTGCTCGCTTTGTAATGTAAACAACTGATTCAAATGTGAGGGGGGTAATTAGAACCCGTGATATATTACAATATTAGAAAAATGGGAAATAAATCGCTGTCGTATCACAACAAGGGGCAAAATGAGATATCTGTATCCCATTATGCCCCCAATTGGCCACAGTACAGTTGTAAACCCGCCATTTTGACGCAAAACAACGAACCTGCACAACTTTTCATACGGGAATATGTGACTTTATTATATTACTTTATACATGGATGGTATAAGTTAAATTTACTATAGCTCCTCTGTTTCTAGACAATTTTTGGATTACGGACGTGCCTTACTTGGAAGAGCATGAAAATCAACTTTTAATCATAAATATAGCAAGTTGGATGCTGATATTTTAAAAAATCTTACTCACGAGATATATTAATTTATTCCGTTTGACGAATAGTCTCTGACGAAGCGCTCCGATGCCAGTCACTACCGTATTGCAGAGCTTGGTCTGTTCATGTATTGTGTATACTGTACGGTCTTGTGAACACGACATTACAATTTAAAATTGTATTATATGTCTGTAAGACGGCAACGTGTCGTGACATTGTGTTCGTTAACGCTGACGTTTTCCAGGTCAATGGAAGAGCAACAACGAGTCAATCAACAAAATAGCCATAACCTATTATATTTTTAATCGTATAGTAGGCCTAGGCTGCGTCAAACTTTCCAGTAGAACTTTGTCAGCTTGGCAGCATGCCATTAGAATGCTGTTTTTCATTTTTCGTATAGCACAGTACATGTATGTTATGACTTTTTAGATCGTGCATCTACTGTGAGAGTGCTGTTGAATCATGCAACACACTGTATAATTTCTAGGTCTAAGTGGTTATTTTAGATCCATCTCAACAGTTTCAGGTGGCATTAGTAATAGGCCTATTTAGAGTAAAAGTGGGCGGGCATGTTGCCTATTGTCGTAGTTCCGCGTGTGGAATAGAACTCTTACTCTATAATATATATATAGGCCTAAGCTTACTACTGGCATCGCAGTCATCTGCATAAGTCTCATCGGTCGCTAAGATGACGGTTTCAGTCGCATCTATTTTCATGATCTCACAAAGAAACCAGTTAGATATTAATTTTAATATAATTTTATTTTATATAGATACTAGCTGGGGTACCCGGCGTTGCACGGGAAATTTAGATTTTTCGACTCCAAACCCAGGTCCACACGTCCCTGCGGGGCGGCTTCGCCGCCCGTTTGGGGTTTATAAATGGCATTTTTATGCCCCTCTGCTTGGAAGGTCTTCCGCAATTCTGCTGGTCAAGCTCATGTCTGCATGGGGCGCCGCTCCTCTTGGTTACTATTATATACTCTTTGGCTTATGCGGAATTTATCTTTGTTTTTCGTCCCTAAACCCAGGTCCACCCGTCCCTGTAGGGCGCCTTCGCCGCCCATTTGAGGTTTATAAATGGTAATTTTATGACCCTCTGCTTTGAAGGTTTAATAATGCTGGTTAAGCTCATGTCTGCATGGGGCGCCGCTCCTCTTAGTTAATATATATATACTCTCTGGCCTATACGTCAAAATGACGTCAAAGGCAACGTGCATTGCAAAAGATTACAAATGGCGTCGTATTCCTCAGCGATAGCGTAATTAACATGGCGAAATATAAAATGTCTGTATTTTTTAAGTTCAAGTGACTAAATAGCTGAAAATAGCGTACTTTGGTGGCTTTGGTGAACGTTTATCTAAATGCAATGTTTCAGGTCAGTAGCTGCAAAACTCTGAGCGTGCATCGGGGCCAAATAAATATAGGCACATCCTTTCTTATAGATATAGATCTCTGTGCTGTAGGACTAAAGACAGCGATTGGAAGTAGCGTGTTCTATGGCACAGCATTCCAGCAAGATGATTTTAAAATATCTGTAAACCTTTGGCTGAATACCAGAATCATATAATTGTTATGACTGGGGTCAGTATGAGATCAAAATTGAAATGTTAATGAAGAATCACCCGTTGTTCTCTTTTGCAGATGACTGCCGACCAGCTAAGTGCACCGATGATGGCAGCGGACTCCTACGAATCAGGGCGATATGCAGCATATATTCTGCCTTCTAACTTGAACTCTTTGCAGCTGATACCTTGAACTGACAACTTTTCTTCCATATATGTTTTTACTTGATATAATTATTACATTGCAAAAACTTTGATTTACACATATTTCAGTTTAAAGTTTGCGAGATATTTGCAAGATTCCTTTCAAGTTTAATTGTCAATTACTTTTTCAGTTCTTCTGTGGATAATTATATTTTATTGCATCTAAATGTGTTTGTGATTTTACATAGTCCATTGTAAAAGATAATATTAATGTATTTTCGATGGAAATAGACTTCGTTTTGGTAATGGCAGATAGAAACCATATAGCCTTAGATTATCGCAGAGATAACAGTATACTATACTATAGGCTTGCATACAATGCACAGGGATGTAGAAAATTTAATTATCGAGGGAGTTTTAGAATAAAATGGGAGCAAGATTTGACATTAAAATAAGATCTTAGAATTGTAATAGCTTCAGCTAATTGAAGGCCCCCATCCCAAAATTATATTTTCAATTCTCCATGGCTTGGCCCATAGCTGATCTTTGGCCTCTCACTATTGACGACACCATTGTTTCGTTTGGGCTCTTCAAGGAAAGTTACTCTGAGTGGGTATTTGGATTTTTTCTGAAGGTAGGCCTACACAAATAACGCTGAGTATTTTCATGCATTTTGCGCGATGGCATAAGACTAGGTAGGTCAAACGAAATACTCTGGGTGTGTTAGGTACAAGTGAGTAGTAGAATAATGTCGGTGAGACAGTGGCGTAGCCAACGGGGGAGTTTCGGGGGTTAAAACCTCCCATTGGCCTAGGGAAAAAGTTTTTTTAATGTTATTTATCCACTTAAATAAGAAAACCAAAACAATTGCTTGTAGTAACAATTGTTTTTCTTACTTTATTCCATTTGTTACTTTATTCCATTTTTATTTACTGTAATACTGTTGGGTTGGTTTCAGAAAGGGTGGCCACTGGCCAGGCAAAAAACATGAAAAATTCCTGACTACGCCACTGCGGTGAGACGATGGGGTGTACTATAATGGTTTCACCTGAAATCGTTGCTGAAGTCATATTTAGGCAACAAAGGGCTTGATGGTGCATTAAATTACTAATCAATTTATGTAACTGAATATGGGTGCAGTGGTGTACCGTAGTGGTGGGTCCAGTGTGTCTTGGAGCCGAAGTGTTCCAGGTTCGAATCCACCTCAGGCCGCCGCGTAGGGGCATTGAGCAAGTGTGTCACTTTCAATTACTGGTGAGCTTCGAGGTGAAACTCCGATGCAGTGTTCGCGCTGTAGTCAGGAGCGCCTCTGAGTAGTGATCTCGAAGGGACGAAATGGCAAATGCGAGAATTAAAAAAATAGCTGAGAACCAAAAACTCGATTGATTTAGTAGAGACTAGTGTCGTGTAGAGTTGGCTGCACCTATAATAAAAGGCGGAATAGTGGCGAGCGCCTAGAATACCACAATGCATTCACATTCTCTACTGCAAATGTTGCGAATGAGGATCGGAGTCATATGATCACCACCTGATCCAACCCCTTCCGAATTGGGAGTCTCTGCCGCTGACTTGTCGGAAAATCGAGCGTGAAATGCTCGTGGAGAAAACCTTTAGCTAAAACGTTTTGCTTCGAAGTTAGAATAAAACGTTTAGAAAACTTGGTTCGAATTCTGGTGGCCTATTGTAATACAGGCTTAAGTTACGATACAATCCGAACTTATGTAACAATCCATCCTACGCTCATAACTACAACTCTGTAAACACTCGGACGCTTTCCGTGGTGGGTCCTTCAGGAGCTTAGCATGTTTCCTGGAACTTTTACAAAGTTTTCCCATTAAACTCAGAACCGTTGCCTAATTCCATACTGAAGTCTGGAGCGCATCTGGGTAGTTCTCTGGAAGGGACGATATATTAGGTTTACGAATGAATTATTCTTGAACAAATACATTAAAAGCAAGCTTTAGCGACCCTGACAAGTTATTATTATTGACCAATGTTGCCACGTGCGCAATCATGGCCTAGTAATAATTTGTCCACGATGGAGATGTTTGCTTTTAATTTTAGGTTAGGCCTACTACTAGTGTGGTTCACAGATACATGGTAAAAAATAAAGTTCAAGCTAAAAATCAAGACACCCTCCCCGTTTGTTAGACCTATCAATAGTATTATTGAGACAAAATATCAGCTTCATATTCCAACTGGAAGGTGGTGCTCAACGACTGTGCTACTTTGCATGGGCCAATATATCGACGTTAATGTAGAAATACATGTGTCGAGCATATATTCCCATACAATTGAGTTTTATTTCGAAATAAATCAAACATTACTGTAACATGACAATATGAGTGATACTTAAACAGTTGGTCAGCTTGAAATCGAAAATTTCAGTAGGTTTTATATATGGAAAGTGTCAAAAAATGTCAACAAACATCATTAAATCCACAAATGTCTATAATTGTTCTTATTTTATGACTCCAGCACCCGATGCAGTCTTATACTCAAGAAGGCCTTACAGTTTGCAAGCACAGTGTCAACAGCAGATTTTTTGATTGATTGAGTGAGGGCAACTTTCCTATTTGCCTTGACCACTTGGAGAAAACACAGCTTTTTTCTTCATCAGCGATGAGTCAGTTGAATTCCTCGAACAACTTCACACTGTCTTCTCTCAGCCGTGTTGTTGACCGTGCACTCTCAATTGCTGACTTCAGTCTCTGCCCTGCTGATAATCCTCATTCTCAATCTATTGCTCTGGTGTAAGTGCAAAAAGAGAATCACCGAACTTCAGGTGTGGCAGTAGTGTCAGTGTTCACTGGGTTACAAAGTCGCTCAGGCAATCTCTCTCCTTCAGCACCACATCACTACCCCTCAACATCCTTTCACCGAGGATTTGCAGTAATTGCGTAAAGTATCTTCAGTGATCACCTTATCTGTAGCAGGCAGTTGGCAACATAGCAGTGTCAGACCTTAAGACTCATCTGAAAGGTACAATGTACTAGTGATTTTCTAGGACATTCATGGCAGCAACGCTGATCTCCTATAGATAGTAGTCACCTGAATCATAATTATTTCCTAGATGAATCAAAATTTACCGATCTTGTCCTGGAGTTTCAGCAGCAAGAGGAGGTTTTTGCCCATGCCTTTGAGAGAAGAAGGGAACCAAATCACACAAATGGATGAATCTGAGTTTCTTCCTACTTTCTTAGATTGAATACGTCACGTTGTATGTTTTGATGGCATACAGTAACCTGGCCAATCAACGTGTATGGTAAATTGGGCTATCCAGTTTCTTATTTAGGGCTGACTTCCAAGGACAGCCATTGACACCTCAATGATTTCTTGGTAGTCATCTCTTAAACTGACTTTATTTTCAGCAGACTACTTGAGAAAACCGAATGATCTCTCATGGGAGGCTTCAGTAATGGATACGACTTATAGAACTCGGATGTTGTTACGTGTTATACCATCCCGCACATTCTTAAATCTCTTATATATTGGATTATATTTTGAATTACATGGACCACAACACAAATGGAGATTTTCCCTAAAATCAACTCCATCCCAATGACGACAGCAGGCCAGCCACAGAAACTTGTTACCTATTATGTCTTCTTGAAAAACTTATACTCCTCTAAAACACCCGGTGTTGACATGTGTTGTATCAAAGATCAAGGCTTGGACATTATCAGTGAGTCTTCATATTAAGTTCAGAAGATAATGAAAGACTATGGATTTAAATGATATCCTGCATAGAAGGAAAGTTGGGCACAATAAAGAGTTTATCCACACCATCACCTGAAACTAGCACTGACAGGCGGTCAACATATCCAGTGTGCTGCAAGTGGGTACAAATTCAGATCTTACAGCTTCAGCATGCTCCATCCTGGTCATCGTAAGCACTCCATGTGAATGGTATTCCGTGAAAGTGACTGGACAAAAGATCGCACACAAGCGCTGCTGCGCAGTGATTGACACCAACAATCTCAATACTTCATGATCAGATCAGCGTATAATATGTCATTGCTATCAAGCACATTTGTCAATTGATGGCTAAACAGCAGTCTAGTCTTGACTGCGGTAAGTATAATAGCACAAAAGAAACTATTTCAAGGTCATCTACACGACAATGGTTGAGGTTTTTTATCAAGCTACAATGAATCAAGATTTCTATCCAATACAACTATATGGTAATATTTCTATGTCGTTGAGCACAATCTTCCAGTTGGACTAGGAAGTTGAAATTTGGTGTCAATAATACTATTGACAGGTCTAACAAATTGAGAGGGTGTCTTGGTATCTAGCTTGAATTTTATTTTTTTGAACCACCCTAGCCTACTACATATTATGGAAGATAAATTTTGCATCCAACATCTGACATAGTCTGATCCACGCCAATAAATGTTGATAAATATCAAATCAAACGTTAATTTGATTGTATTTCCCAAGATAATGGATTAATTATTCTGATCAACCTGCATACGCACCGGCAATGCGGGATGAAAATTTCTGAATGTGCAATCATTATGTCACCTGAACTTTTCATTTTGGCCCATTTCTCATAGCATTTCACTATTTGATGCTATGAGCAAACAGGTGCATACTAGTAAATTATTTAAATTGCAACTGTTGTTTGTAGCCTACATAAGCCTGAAGAGTTTTGATGGCGGTATTGCCAAGGAATATTATCGAAGTCGTGTCAACTGAAGACAAAATCATTTCGTCAACTAGTCTATCATAAGGTTTCTACAGGAAGTGAGCCGGAATTGGTTGAGAAGCGGATGGTGGAAAGCAAGTACGGTAGCACACCACGTTTTATTTTATTTCGAGTATTGGGCGTCGATGACGAAGGTGTGCCCATAGCTGGTGTGAAATAGCTGAGTGATGTGGTCGACAAAGATAATATATCATCGCGGTCGAAGATGATTTCTAGACTGCGGTCATGGAAAGAGAAAGGAACGGCAGAAGTCAGCTAAGTGAATGCCAGGTCTGAAAAAGAAAATTACTTGGCTGAATTGATCGCCCAGATCAATAACGGGGCACTACTTGAATGGGCATCTATGCTGCTGACAAAATGGGTGCGGCTCTAGTGCAACAGGGATTGGGACAAAATGGATTGGAACAAAAGGGAACAAAATGGAACAGGGAGTGAGAGAAGAACAGGATGAACTTTTGTTCATCACCAGCATGTAGAGAATGACCAAATTAGTTTGCTGATCGAGTATTTCTGTTCTGTGTTGATTCATGTTGTTTCATGCGACAACTCTTTACTCAATTAAAGCTGACAGTTTTATAAAGACTTACAGAACCACAGGTGCGCAGATACATAGATCAAGACATTTACATAAAAGGTCTCCCTACACATGACTCTCTTGTAGGCCTATATCTCGAAACCGAATTTGAAATCGTATCAATATTTAAGAGGTGTAGACCTAGTATGGATTGGTAATTACTTGGTCCAAGGCTGTTTTCATCATGTAGACTGCTTTATTTTTCACACTATAAATTGTGAAGCTCTGATCAAGCCTTCAACCGTGTTCATCGACTGCTAATCCGATCCAGGGCCGGTGTCACGAAATAGAGTATCCCCCGTATTAATTGTATCCCCCAAAAGTAACAAAAGTCGAAAAAACAGCTTCCGCGTGTATTTTTTTTGCAAATTAATTTTCATATGCTTTGTTTTGAACAATGACACTAACAAGTATGTTTATTCCTACTAGATAATTTGTTTTGCCCTGTTTTTAGAGCACTTAAAACATTTAAAACACTTAAGAACACTCAGAGTCACTAAATAAATTCCAGTTGCCTTTATCTGAGCATTGCCTAGGACACTTAAAACAATTAGAGTCACTTTAAATTTTGATTACAGCACAAATATTTTTATTATGCGCATTTTTCAAAAAACGGGATAGAATGGTTTATCCCCCCGGATAGTATAGACCGGTTAATTCCATCCGGGGGGATAGAGTAATTCATCCCCCCGGATAGCCTTCAGGGGGGATACTCCGTTTCATGACACCGGCCTTAGCCCAAATGGCGCCCTAGGCAAGGCATCCATTTTGGCGCCCTAGACAAAGCATACATTTGGTGCCCCAGGCATAGTATTATAGGCCTACATTTGGCGCTCTTAGATTCCCACTCAATTGTTCAGCCCACGTCAGAATCTAAAGATGAATTAGCCAAAGTTAATTCAGTATAATTATGCTGAGTAATTTATTATAATTTTTTATTAGTGCACTGAAGGCTGAATAATATTCAATTTTGCGGAGAATGGTTGACACAAAGTTGAAACACTTTTGTGGAAATGGCGCCTCTTTGATAGAAATGTCGCCCTATATAACTTGACGCCCCATGCAACTGCCTGCTTTGCCCATGTCTAAGGCTGACCCTGCTTCAAGCCTTCAGCTACTGCTCTTTCCTCATTGTCGTCCCCTACTAGAATACTTATTTGAATTTGAATAAAGGGTGGCTGTAATGTTGTAATCTCATCTTCATATTCAGCAATGGCCACTCCCATTTAATACATTTCATTTCTTCATTAGGCCTATCGAAATTGAGCGTCGCGTAGTCTGAATTACTATAGCTGACGACTTGGCGCTAATATTGACAGATAAAGTAGTCTCAGTTTTGTATAAATATTATTGGAAACCAACCCGTATTGTCTTCTTATTCTAACTTCCGTCTCCTGTTTTTTCTTACGACCTTTAGCACCCGATAACTTCTCACGCTTCATGGAATCATAGGGCCTGATATAACTTAATTTTTGAAATCATAATATTCAAACCTAAACAAACCCAAAGTCTACACCATGACACAACGACTATAAATAACATAACAATTTTTCAGTTGTTGGCGCATTCAGTCGAATGATGTCACTCTGTCGATATTAGCCTATAGACATCGGGTCTATTATTATAGACATACATGACTGTAGACTACAAAGCACAGAGTAGGCCTACGGAATGCCATTAAAAATCTAATTTTATTAGTCGATAAGAAATGTATTCAGTCCTTGAAATTTAATTAGGCCTGCCTGACAGGTGCAATGAAATCAATAATTATTTCAAATTATTTCCAATAGCGAAAGTCTTGCGTTTGAAAGAATACAGTGTAAGAAACTGCCTACTTTGCCTATGCCTAAGACCGGCCCTGGTCTCGGTAGCCAGTCGGGGAGCATGATCTCATGAGAGATGCGATCGGTGGATATGTAAGTTTACTGCTGATTAAGCTCGTACATGTAAAACATCTGTGACGTGAGGCAGGCGTCATTCTACTGCCTTCCTGGGTCTCGACCATTGTCAAGCGAGGGATTCTTTGTTATTCCTAACTACTAATACGACCGAACAATGTCCATCATTGTTTTTCTGATTGTGCTATTGTCAGTGGGGCAGATCCAGGCGAAATCAGGTATGTGTTTGAATTCATAATCACTCAGCTTAAGTATATTTACGATCGTTCTCATTAATTTAAAATTTCTAGCTCAATTAATCGGTTTGTTTGAGTTAGATCTACTTTAGGCATGTACGATCATTCCTTCTATGCAGACAATCATTGTTTTTCAGCATACTTTCTAATTTTTAATATTAGCGACTATGTTTGAAACATATATTTTGTTGCATCAGTGGTCTTGTTTGTTCGAATAGCTTGTGAATAGAGATAAAGTGAATGCAGTGCAGTGAATTAATTAATTAGCAAGTACATGTAATTCCATAGCAAGTATAGCAGAGCTGAATGAACGGAACAGACGTAAAAAAATTGAAAGTTATTCTGAGTGAACTTGGCCGCCTGAGGAAAATACCGGTACTGTTGACTGAGTTGACTCTAAATGCTAAACAGAAATGGCATCCAAAAGCATGCTTGATGGCCTGTTTCTGTTAAATATGTCTGAAAATACGATACTGTAAGTCTGAATGCTGGTCCCTTTGTTTGATTGTTCGCTTGCTTGTTTGCATGTCCGTCCGGCTGAATGCTCTCCAACGCAACGGTCGAGCGTTTCAAAAGCTCATAAAGCGTTTTCATGCAAATGTAGACCTATATAGGTCTAGGTCAGTGGTTCCCAACCTTTTTTGACTTTAGGGCCACTTTTTCTAAGTTGGAGGATACGAGGGCCACTTTTTCTTAGTTGAAGGACATTCGGGGGCCACAATGCTAAATTTTAATTAACTAAAAGCATATACAAAAAGCTCAAGAGCTGCGACGAATCATTCTTACCTCTGCACCGAAGACCTGTGAACTAGACCCTCTCCCTACGTTCCTCCTCCAGGAGTTAGTTGACACACTACTCCCTTTCCTAACGCTTCTCTGCAATAGTTCTCTCCGTGATGGTGTGCTTCCCGTGTCACAGAAACGATCAATTGTTGTTCCAGTGCCTAAGAGTGAAAGTTCGGATATGGCGGATCCAACTAACTTTAGGCCAATAGCAAATGTTTCTTTTTTGTCTAAAATAATTGAACAAGTTGTAGCTGCCCAGCTCACCCATTACCTTAATAAAAATGGTCTTCTTCCATTTTTTCAATCAGGTTTCCGGAAAGACCACTCCACAGAGACTTTACTTCTTCGCCTTCTTTCGGATATATATACGGCCATAGACAACTCCCAGGTCACCCTTTTGGCATTGTTCGATGTGAGCGCAGCTTTCGACACGGTTGACCATGATATCCTTTTAACTAGACTTTCTATCTCTTTTGGCATCTCAGGAAATTTTCTCAACTGGCTTACTTCCTACCTTCAGGACCGTTCTTACACTGTCGCTTGTGGGGCTACTAGATCATCCTGGGCACCTGCCCCGTTCGGGCTACCCCAAGGCTCTGTCCTAGGCCCCCTATTATATATAATATACACTGCAGACCTTGGACCACTCTTACTGGCAAATTCAATCCTTAGTCAATCCTATGCTGATGACCTCCAGGCATATGTTCACTGCCCAGCATCTGCCGCTACTGATGCGGTTCGAGAAATTTGTAGGGCTATGGAAACCCTGGAAGCCTGGATGTCTTCTAACCGTTTGCGACTGAACCCTACCAAGACGCAATATATCTGGTTTGGGACTCGTCAACAACTTGCAAAAATTGACATGAAAGCCTTAGCATTAGAGTTTCCTCTGATTACTTTCTCACCTTTTGTGCGGGACCTTGGTGTTATTTTAGACCAAGAGCTAACTTTCACTCGGCATATAAACCTACTATGTCGAAGCTGTTACTACCAGTTACGTCAGCTTAAGGTGGTCTCCCGCTCTCTGTCTTTTAGTGCCGCCTCTACTCTTGTTCACTCTTTCGTAGTTTCCCGCCTTGACTACTGCAGCACCCTCTATCATGGACTTCCGGCTGACCGGATTGGCTGCCTTGAACGGGTCCTCCGCTCTGCGGCGCGACTTGTTGGCCATATCCCAAAATATGGCCATGTCTCATCCTATATGCGGGATACCTTACACTGGCTCCCTTCTCCTCAGCGGATTGCATACAGGGTCTGTGCGCTGGTTAGGCGGTGCATTGAAGGACTAGCTCCACCCTACCTTCGAGAATTCTGTTGTTCCACCTTGGGAGTTCAGCGTCGATCGACCCTTCGATCAGCGAACCACGCTGAGCTTCTGGTTCCCCGCTCACGGACTGCTATCCGACAGCGTTGTTCATTCTCTGTTGCAGGTCCTGCAGCTTGGAATGGTCTCCCTGTTACACTGCGCTTAATTCCCAGGGGTCACTACGCTCTGTTCCTTAAGAACCTAAAAACTGTTTTATTTAGCCGTGGCTGGGCCGGGAGCGCTTCTGAGTAGCCTACCTTGAAGAGGCGCTATATAAATTTCTGAAATAAAATAAATAAATAAAATAAAATAAATACAATTGTTGTAATTGATTTAAATAGAATGTATGATGTTATTTATAGACGTCAAAATAAAATAATTTGTGATAGAAAATAATTATGCGTTCTATCCTGTCGAAATTGTCATTTTTTCATATATTTTTCTTAATTTCTTGAGGGATGAGGGCCATTTTCTCAGGCCTGGCGGGCCACTTTTGGCCCGCGGGCCACGTGTTGGGAACCGCTGGTCTAGGTAAACGCAACTAATTTGGTTCACAGTTTACCATTTATCCCGCCAGACGAGCATTTTAAATTTCGATGTGGTAGCTAACGCTGCTAAATTGTTATTAGGATGCCATTTGACCGTTGTGCAATAAAAATTTAATAGAGTATCCCCCGTATTAATCGTATTCCCCAGATGAAGAGAAGTCGAAAAAGGCACTTTCGCAAGTATTTAATTTTCTTCAAATTAACTGTCATATGCTTTGTTTTGAGCAATGACACTAACAGGTATGTTTATTCCTATAGATAATTTTGCCTGCTTTGGCTTTAGAGCACTTAGAACATTTAGAACGCTACAGAACACTTAGAGCCACTACGTAAATTGAGTTGCCTTGCTCTGAACATTGTTTAGGACACTTAAAACATTAAGATTCACTTTAAATTTTGTTCACAACATAAATTTTTTCAATTATGCGTATTTTTCAATAAAGGGGATAGAATGGTTTATCCCCCCTCCAAATAGTCTAGACCGGTATAATCCATCCGGGGGGGGGTAGATTAATTCATCCCCCGGGTAGCTTTAAGGGGGATATAATATCATGTGACACCGGACCACTAGAGACCGGACCACGTGCGGACAAAACTGAAGCATGGATTCGGCTGCATGAGCCCTATATAGGTAAATGCATAGAGCTCCGGCATGATGCTGTGGACCCCTTGAAGCATAATGTCCCTATGCAGTGTGTTGAATGCATTTGCAAAATCTAGCTTGACAAAGACCTGATCCAGAGGCATGCTCGCCAAATAGCCTCAAGCTGAATGTATACTGCTGCCTCACAGCCACCTGGCGTGGCAATGCCAACCTGGAGAGTATTGAAGAACGATGCTATAGCTTATCCACTGCACTTGGCTGCTAACCTCCTTCAAACACAGCCAATCACAGCGGGTCTAAGGCCCAGAGTTCCATTTGAGAGAGCGACGAGAGCGCCCTCGAAAGGCAGCTTTCGAAAGTTTTGGGACAATGACTCCACAGAATATGATGTAGGCAAACCAGTAAGAGTCTGAAGGAGTTCCCGCGAGGATTCTCGATTAATCGGTCGGTCCCAAAGCTCGAGGGTACGCGTACCCTAAAATAGAATACGTTAAAATACGTACGTACCTTTCAAAAAATAGAATACGCGTATGGTACGTAGGCCTACCATACACGAAAATTTTATTTATGGTTTACTCGGGGACCCATAGCCAACGTATAATCTGACGTCAACTGTAGGCCTATGCGTCATTGAAACCAGTACTTTCGGTAGCGTAGCAGTAAATTTAATTCGATAAATTCTTTGGTTATAATTAATTTAATGCAAATTGTACTGTCTTTCTGATGAGAGCTTAGTACACGTCGCTGGTTTGCAAATTTGTGTAGCCTAACTCGAATGTTGCAGTAGGTATCTATATAGCCTACGCATCAGTCAGCGATGCCCACAGAACCTAGGAAAGAATGGACGCACGTGAAAGTTTTGAAAAATGCAAAAAACAATTATTTGATTGAATGCAATTTTTTCGACAAGCAGTTCTGGGTTGGATCAGGCAATCGCACAAGAACACATCTTTGAAGTGCTGCAGCAGAACTGAGACGACTGACTGACATTAGTGCATTAAGTGCAATGTATGCTGGATAAACATAGACCTACAATATAGCATTGCAGCAATTTACTACGCCGTATACTGGGTGGTGAGTGTTTGCTTAAATTAAATTGAACACTCTTAGCAAATGAGCAATGACGTGGTTAACGTATTTTATTTATTGTTTACGTACCCTAAAATAGGGTACGTTAAAATACGTACGTACCTTTCAAAAAATAGAATACGTATGGTACGTACCCTCGATCTTTGGTCGGTCCAGAAGAGGCTGTGAAAAGAATCCATGTGGTCTGCTGCCAACCCAATAGGGATGGAACACACTGCACCAGCAACTTCTTTCTCCGTCACTAGTCTTGGTAAAAATTACCAAGTGACACCTGGTAAAAATTACCAAGTGACAGTGGGTCTGCCCGGTCTGACAACTCCGTCAGATTTTCTGCACGAGTATCAGCTGAGTGCTTTTCTGGCATCGCTGCCAAATGCTCCTTTGAAGCCGGGGAAGGAGGTCTCGGCTGCATAACATCGTGGGGCTATTTCCATCCTCCAGTTTAGATGTCACTGCTGCCTGAAGTAGTTCTTTTGGATCTTGGCCCTTCTTGTGTGGATTATGACCCATCCCATTGTCCTCCTCCATCAGTAAATTTATGGACCTAGTTTTTCTAATCGCTTCTTAGCCACATTGGCCATATTATTACGTACATACCTCCAACTCGTGCGGATTGTGCCAAGATGGCTGGAGCGAACCACAGAAGTTGATGCAATGACTCAATGCTATCGGGGTCATCAGTAATGGCCTGCAGAATAATTGTAGTCGACGTTCCAGAAAGGAGGAAACGAACAATATTATGGATGCATTTCAATATTTTGCCTCTCTGCTGTCTGGGATGTTGTGACATTTCCAACCCCATAATCTCTACTGTATACCAGCCCATACATAATACCTCTGCTGCATTTGACTCAATTGACTCCTTCAAATCTGGACTGAAGACATTTATTTTGTAAGGCCTATCCTGCTGTTTAGTATAGTATGTGAGGCGCCCTTGTAACGGCATGGCCATAGAAATCGTCACTGTATTTATTATTATTATTATTATTATTATTATTATTATTATTATTATTATTATTATTATTATTATTATCATCATTATTATTATCATTATTTTTTTTTAATTTATTTTTTTACCCGAGGTATCTCAGATCCCTCGGGGTTTCAAAAAATTATCCGGAGACATAAAAAATTGTATTCTGGAACGGCTAGAACGCGTCAAGGTCAGGCGAAGCAAAGGTGCCTTGGAAGGCTATGGCGTTGAAACGTTGAATTAAAATGGCAATGCGCTGGAAAAGATAACTGGTTTCCCTCGTGTCACCGGTTTTACGAGCTAGACAGCGCCCCAACTCCGTGATGAAACATAGGCCACTGCTGTTAATTGGGCCAAGAGTTTCAATTGCCAATGGGACAAAGTGGTAGTGGTATTATTATTATTATTATTATTATTATTATTATTATTATTATTATTATTATTATTATTATTATTATTATCATTATTATTATTATTATTATTATTATTATTTGTCAGACTGTTGCACTCTGAATCGGTCACTGATTGGTTCACACTCCGACCACTGGCTTCAGCTTCCACCCCGTCTCTGCCTGCCTCGCGGACAACGAGACCGCCGAGAACCGAGACAATGGTCATTCGTAGGCCTGTGAAGATGGACTGTGATATCCCGAAGGTGCGACTGCAGACTCGCCAGACATCGATTGCACTCATCTTTTAGTGTGTCTACCCACGGTCGTTTGACGATCCAAAAGCATAACGCATGAAACAAGATCTTCTGACTGCTGCTAACTCAAGCGTTGACTGCGAATCATCGAGTAAGCAAGCGTTTCCCAAACTTTTTGGGCCACGGAACCCTTCGCGCCCTAATATTTTCGGGCGGAACCCCAATCTCAACTAAACACATTGAACCATGCTGAACGCACGGGAAGCAAAGGCTACTAATGATTATAAGCCTACATACCTAAATACATTAAATTTTAGAAGGTTTATATTTCTTACAATATCATGAAAGATTAAATTGCACCGTTTTAAAAACCACGAGTTGTAGATCTTACTAAGAGTGCCCTACATGAGATTAGAATGTGAAGGTTCATTGGAATTCTGCTTCATTCGTGATAGGTCAATTAGAAGTTCGTAGTCACCGTTAGAAGAGTTGGCTGCTTTTCACCTTCATTGAGTGGTTTCGTATCCTATTATCGTATTTCATGAAAAGGAAGCATTTAACCAAGTTTGCTTTCAGGTCGTGAAAATGATTTGCAATTTCTGAACGATGGTTTCCTCTAGAACCATTAAAAATAGTGAGTTTGGAAAGCGTTCCAAGTTTCTAAATGAGTTAAAAGAGGTTAGAACCCTAGCTAGCGTACGTAAAAGTCACTCAATTTTTTGCAAATTTTCACAAACAAATTAAAATCACTATTTGTTGCTACTGCTACACGATCAGACTTGGCGATTCTTTTTAAACTTGTGTTTTGCGGTAACAAAGATGACAGGGTCTCTCTTCAGACTAAGACCTAAAGCTCTGACCTACATGTAGGTTACGTTCAGCAGTGATGTCAAAGCTCATACAAACTACATAGTATGATACAAGGCTATATAATTATTGGATTGCTAATAATCACTGAAAGGTCGGGTGAGGACAAAACACAAAAGATGGCTGACGCTAGTTTCAAACTTCCAGTGCATTTTCAAAAGCTGCTTGAAATGTTGTATTGCAGAAAAATTTCTCAGAAAATTTTCTTTTTTTCTCAACTTCTCGCGGAACCCTTGTGCTCGCCCCGCGGAACCCCTGGGTTCCGCGGAACCCAGTTTGGGAAACGCTGGGCTCAGTAAGCAATCAACGGCTGATGTGATATATTTTGTAGGCATACTTATAGACATTGACACGTCCTCAAGTCTCGTCGTCCTCAAGTCTCGTCGTCCTCAAGTCTCGTCGTCCTTAAGTCTCGTCGTCCTTAAGTCTCGTCTTCCTCTAGTCTCGTCTTCCTCTAGTCTCGTCGTCCTCAAGTCTCGTCGTCCTCAAGTCTCGTCTTCCTCTAGTCTCGTCGTCCTCAGGTCTCGTCGTCCTCAAGTCTCGTCGTCCTTTAGTCTAGTCGTCCTCAAGTCTCGTCGTCCTCAAGTCTCGTCGTCCTCAAGTCTCGTCGTCCTTAAGTCCCGTCGTCCTTAAGTCTCGTCGTCCTCAAGTCTCGTCGTCCTCAAGTCTCGTCGTCCTTAAGTCTCGTCGTCTTTAAGTCTCGTCGTCCTCAAGTCTCGTCGTCCTCAAGTCTCGTCTTCCTCAAGTCTCGTCGTCCTCAAGTCTCGTCGTCCTTAAGTCTCGTCGTCCTTAAGTCTCGTCTTCCTCTAGTCTCGTCTTCCTCTAGTCTCGTCGTCCTCAAGTATCGTCTTCCTCTAGTCTCGTCGTCCTCAAGTCTCGTTCTCCTCAAGTCTCGTCTTCCTCTAGTCTCGTCGTCCTCAAGTCTCGTCTTCCTCTAGTCTCGTCTTCCTCTAGTCTCGTCGTCCTCAAGTCTCGTCGTCCTCAAGTCTCGTCGTCCTCAAGTCTAGTCGTCCTCAAGTCTCGACGTCCTTTATTCTCGTCGTCCTCAAGTCTCGTCGTCCTCAAGTCTCGTCGTCCTTATGTCTCGTCGTCCCTAAGTCTCGTCTTCCTCTAGTCTCGTCTTCCTCTAGTCTCGTCGTCCTCAAGTCTAGTCTTCCTCTACTCTCGTCTTCCTCTAGTCTCGTCGTACTCAAGTCTCGTCGTCCTCAAGTCTCGTCGTCCTCAAGTCTCGTCTTCCTCTAGTCTCGTCGTCCTCAAGTCTCGTCTTCCTCTAGTCTCGTCTTCCTCTAGTCTCGTCGTCCTCAAGTCTCGTCTTCCTCTAGTCTCGTCGTCCTCAAGTCTCGTCGTCCTCAAGTCTCGTCGTCCTCAAGTCTCGTCGTCCTCAAGTCTCGTCTTCCTCTAGTCTCGTCGTCCTCTAGTCTCGTCGTCCTCAAGTCTCGTCTTCCTCTAGTCTCGTCGTCCTCTAGTCTCGTCGTCCTCAAGTCTCGTCTTCCTCTAGTCTCGTCGTCCTCAAGTCTCGTCGTCCTCAAGTCTCGTCGTCCTCTAGTCTCGTCGTCCTCAAGTCTCGTCTTCCTCTAGTCTCGTCTTCCTCTAGTCTCGTCGTCCTCAAGTCTCGTCTTCCTCAAGTCTCGTCGTCCTTAAGTCTCGTCTTCCTCTAGTCTCGTCTTCCTCTAGTCTCGTCGTCCTCTAGTCTCGTCGTCCTCAAGTATCGTCGTCCTTAAGTCTCGTCGTCCTCAAGTCTCGTCTTCCTCTAGTCTCGTCGTCCTCAAGTCTCGTCGTCCATAAGTCTCGTCGTCCACAAGTCTCGTCGTCCTTTAGTCTCGTCTTCCTCAAGTCTCGTCGTCCTCAAGTCTCTTCGTCCTTTAGTCTAGTCGTCCTCAAGTCTCGTCATCCTCTAGTCTCGTCGTCCTCAAGTCTCGTCGTCCATAAGTCTCGTCGTCCACAAGTCTCGTCGTCCTTTAGTCTCGTCTTCCTCAAGTCTCGTCGTCCTCAAGTCTCTTCGTCCTTTAGTCTAGTCGTCCTCAAGTCTCGTCGTCCTTTAGTCTAGTCGTCCTCAAGTCTCGTCGTCCTCAAGTCTCGTCGTCCTTTAGTCTAGTCGTCCTTTAGTTTAGTCGTCCTTAATTCCCGTCGTCCTCAAGTCTCGTCGTCCTCAAGTCTCGTCGTCCTTTAGTTTAGTCGTCTATAAGTCCCGTCGTCCTTAAGTCTCGTCGTCCTCAAGTCTCGTCGTCCTTTAGTGCCGTCGTCCTCAAGTCTCGTCGTCGTCGTGTAGCCCCTTGACTCACCACGATCAACCGTGGCGACACATTGCCTTGACATCAACTTTGTAGCGCGTGCTCGTTTTCCATTGCAGCCCTGTTCCTTGTTTTTGGTTTCGAAGAATCGGACATATTATTTTTTAATGTCACCATTTCTATAGCGCCCCTTCAAGCTCGATACTCAGAGGCGCTCCCGACTACAGCGCGGACACTGCGTCGGAATTTCACGACAAAGCGCCTGAGCAATCGCGAGTGAAGGAGTTGCTCAAGGTCCCTACACGGCGGCTTGATATGGATTCGAAACTGCAACCCTTCGGCTGCAAGGCAACGAACTACCGCGCCTGCAAATTAGCGTTAGCAGTTCCTCTACCTATAGCCTAGTCCCTGGACTCCACTGCTACTGAAGTCGTCAGCCTGAGGAAACCTAGGTGTGATGTGAACGACAGTCAATTCATATTTCTATTTCCCACTACTTAAGGTCTTTACTGGCAAAACCCACACCACTCCACTACCGGAACTCCTAACGGTCAGTTAGGAGTTCCTCAATTTGCACAGAATCAGTGAATATTTCTCAAGTCAGGTCTCAGTAGGCTAATTGACAGAATATCAATGGACAGCTTATTCGGGAGAGATGCAATTGATGCAGGTTCATAGGCAATATTCCTACAATTGATGTGTACAACAGATGTCAATAGCCTACAGGAAGAAACTACTATCGCAAAGTTCGAAGGAGAGACCAATGGACGGTTAATGACGCAGTAGTCATCTGTAGGTTCAGATCATATAGTGTTAAGAGTTAGTGGGCGATTTTCTTGGACATCCTTACAAACTTCTTATCTTGGTCCCTCCCTTAAACAATCAAAGGACACGAACACATCAAGCAGGTGTGTCATTCAAACACTGAACAAATGCATCCTCACAATCAGTATGAATAAAATTAAAGACAGACCTGAAGCAACATGTACACAACCAAGAGGAGGGATCAATATTAAGCTCATGGGTGTGATTTTGTGGTATGCTGGGTGGTAACCATTCCCACAAAGCGCACATAGGCTTACGATTTACTGTGTGTATCGATTAAGCAATGCAGATAGCCACAACACTTACATGTAACTAAGTTCCCTAAAATAGACATGAGTTTAAATAGACATGAGTCAATACGTTGCGACATTAAAACGCTGCCATCTGGCGATCAAGCAACATCAAATCAAAATTACTAACAACAGCAAAGCGAGAGGGAGTAGGCTAGTCACAATAGTGGGGCGCGGTGGTCTAGTGGTGGTGTCGTTGCCTTGAAGCCGGAAGGTTCGGGGTTCGAATCCACCTCGCCGCGTAAGGACCATGGGCAAGTCCTTCACTCACAATTGCTCAGCGCTTCGGCGTGAAACTCCAATTCATTCGTTCAAGAATTTAATCCAATGCAGTGTCCGCTCTGCATTCGGGAGCGCCTCTGAGTAGCGAGATTGAAGAGGCGCTGTAACAGGTGCATACAAACAAATAATATTAATCTCAAATTCTCTTTCTCCTAGAGCAATGATCAAGAACTTAGGTGAAACATGAAAGATGTACACAGCAGAAACTATGACCAGACCCCGGTAGGCATGCTTACATCTCAACAGGACAGTGCATGAATTGAATTGGTTTCGAGCAGTTTCACTTACAAAGACGATCTTGTTTTCGTATCGATTAAAATGTTCAACAAACCTGTGTTCATTTCTAAAGAATAATTGGACAGAAACCCCAATCTTCACAGTTCACAGCACATAACTAAACTGGAGTCTCAAGCCATGAAATTTACTCAACCCTGTCTAGTATCAATTCACATATATGTCTCCAAACACACCTGTTACACATGTTATTCTCCTGATCTTTCTCATCGAAATATCAGTCCCTCCTTTCGTCCGAGTCCCATTAATTTTGTCAAATACGTCTGCATCGTAGATCATCTGACGTCTGCTCAATCAAGCGTTGACTGTATACAGAATATCGAGTAAGCATATGAGCGGCAGATGCTGTATATTTTGCAGGTATAGACACTGACATCCTCTAGTCGTCGTCGTTGTCGCAGTCGTCGTTGTCGCTGTCGTCGTTGTCGTCGGTGTAGTCGTTGTCGTTGTCGTTGTCGTTGTCGTTGTCGTCGTTGTCGTCGTGTCGCCATCTGACTCACCTCGATCAATCCTGGCAACAGATTTCGCCTTGATATCAACTTTTTGTAGTGCAGAAGTTTTCAATTACATTCCTATTCGTTGCTTTCAAACAGTTGGACGCAGTGTTTAAAGTGTGCCTGGACGGTCATGGACGGCGTCCATGCACTTATTTTAAAATCTGAGCGCCGTCTAGCCACTTATTGGCGAGCATAGACTAGAAAGGTAAGGGGCGTCCAGGCACTTCTTTTGGAGAGGTAAGAGACGTCCAGGCACTTATTTTTCCACACTTTCGGCACTGGTCGGACGCATTAACCTTTGCAGTTCATTTGCCTTCAGTATCTGGCCTCCACTGCAACAGAACTCCTATCTTAAATTAATACCACCGAAAAGCACCTCTGACAAGGTGCAGCGTGTCCATAAAGAGTGGACAACGTTTAGCTGCACAATAGCGCACTACAAATAAGGAGTTTTCTGTTGCAAATCAAGGATAGGACCTAAGCTTGCTTCTTGCCGACTTACTTTAAACTTTCTGACCCGTTCGAAACTTATATTGTACCTATAATTGTAAGTCAATTGTCTAATTAAGTGCTCATCAACTTACCAATAAAACTATAAACCTATTCCTAGTTATCTAATATTATAAGTCTGAAAATTTGACCTTCCATATGTTTGTGTGCCCGGGTGTATTTTGGCTCTTCGTTCCAGAGCGGGCTCGGAAATGACAGAGCGTCGGTTTAACAAAATTTTTGCAATTGATTTTTACCAAAACTTTAAGGTCAACGCAACTATTTTCAGCTCTTAATTCACTTTAAAACCAGAGTTATTAACGTTTTAATCAGATTTAATCACCATTTGCTGCATTGCGGTATTAGTAAGAGTCAACCGTCCGCATGACGTCATACGCGCCCAATAATAATTTCCGTTTATCAACATTCCGGTTGACAAACCGAAACCGGTTACAGTGCAAGAACGCAAATCACAGAAATATTAATTATACTAACAGAACAGACAGCCTGCAATAATTGTATTAGGCTACAGTCAGCACACACACCCGGGTCATGTTTGGCTCTTTGGGGAAGCGGGGTGGGGTGAAAGGGTGGCGAAAACACGAAATTTAGCGGTCAACGCATGGTACCCCAGAGGAGTAGTGTTGAAAACCCTAAATTCCCCGGGCAACGCCGGGTAACACATCTAGTTAAATATATGACAGTGAAGTGAATTCAGTGCTAAAACATGAATATTGAATAAGCTTCAATATAGTTTCAAGCTGATATACTCGAAAATTGACAAGCAAATGGAGTACTTTCAATTGGATCATGTCTATTAAGAAAACTTAAAATCATCATTTTAATTCGTTAGGATTCTAAACAACCATATTAGGTTTACGTGTTTAAGCCTCTATACATGTAAGTGGCAAATGCTTGAGCAATAAAGTACAAAAAAGGTAACACGAGCAATACTCGGTACATATAAGTAGTGGCGGCGCCAGACACTTTTTGAAGCCAGGGCATAGCCAGAGAAGTCATACTAGTAACCAGGGCAGAGGGCAAATCGCGTGCTCGGTAGCACGGGCTTACATAGGCCTATAATTATTTGACTATAACGTGCTCGTCATAAATGCCATAGCTATGTTTTTCCACTAGATCTGAGTTTTTGGCAACGACCAGGGCAACGACCAGGGCAAAGGCTTTTTTACCAGCGCATTTGACCTGCCATGCCCTGGCGTAGCGCCGTCAGCGCATATAGGTAGTTATTGATATACCTCGTTCCACATGAACTTGACAGGTTTCTATCGATTTTGGTAGCACATTGCTGGATCATTTTGAGCCCCTGTCGAAATAAGTATCCAGATAATATCCACGTCACCTTACGTTTAGGCTTACTAGTCGAATCCGGGGACATGTGTTCCAACCATTTCGACTCATTTCCTATTGGCTAAGAACACTTGCAGTTTCGTATAAATTCCACAGCCTACGAACAAGGCTCTTAGTAGGCTCCGTCCAGATTGCTTCTTTGAAGTGAGAGCGTCAACAGTCGATTGAAGAAGAGCAGACCTGAGATCAACTCCTGCAGTTCCTGATATCTTGACAGCCGCACAATGACAGCACTTAGCTTCATCATCGTCGTGTGGGTTGCCTGTCTGTACACTGTTCCCAGCGCGGACGCAAGGGAAGTGTTAGTATCCGTTATCGTTTCTTTCCGTGTAAATAATATTATGAACATTGATGCAGAATCATTGAGAAAAACTAATCGAGCACAGTCTACTCTAAGTTGTTGTGCAGTTATACTCTACCCTACGCCAGACCACTCTAAGTTACCCCACTCTGTTCCGCTATTAGGCTATCTGGTCTAATCCAAATGCTATTTGATCCGATCTAGTGTAATTTCATCTAAAACTGTTGTCGTATCGCAAGAGACATCAATTAATTGTCAGATATGTGAGACCAGAGACAAAAATCATTATCTGTTAGAATTGGTGGCAGAAAAATCGTAATTTGAAAAGCGCGAACAAACTGAGCAATCGATATATACAGGGTGGGCCATAAAAAAGACCCCCTTTAAATTTGTTTGCCCATATCTTGACCAAAAGTAAGAATTTCTAAATGAAATTTAACAGGCTTATAGACAATTCATATTTACACATTATGGTCAGATTTTATCAAAAATATTTCAAACAGAACAAAAGTTACACCACTTTTAGTGAAGCCACCCACCGTTTTTTGACGATTCAAAAACGCGACGCAGCAAAAAGTAACAAAAAACCAATCTAATTATTTTGGCTAATATCTTGGCCAAATGTAAGAATATCGATATGAAATTTTGCACGCTTAAAGACAATTCATATCTGCACATGGTGGCCAGATTTAATCAAAATATCTCAAACAGAACAAAAGTTATACCACTTTTACGTAGGTCACCCACCGTTTTCTGACGATTCAAAAACGAAACGCAACAAAAAAAGTGACAAAAACACGATTTTTTTACTCATCTCAAATAATTGGTATCAAATAGCCTTGATATTGCCAGATGATCATTATTATTACTATTTAAAAAAGAAACAGGGTACCAGTGTAGCTGCGCGTCAATGAGAAGTCACTTAGCAAGATGACAATAAAATTGGTAAATAAGGAATCTATCAGATTAATCAACAGGTCCATCAAGAACTTTGCAAAGAGACTCAAAAGAAGTTTTGGCACGGGTGTTGGGCACATTGAACACAAGCTGTGAAGCACTACCAAGTTCATTTGACAACAGTTGTTTGAGATGAGACTTAATAAAATCATGTTTTTGTTACTTTTTGTTGCGTTTCGTTTTTGAATCATCAAAAAACGGGGGTGGCTTCACTAAAAGTGGTATAACTTTTGTTCTGTCTGAAATATTTTGATGAAATCTTATCATCTTATGTAAATATGAATTGTCTATAAGCCTGTAAAATTTCATTTCGAAATGCCTACTTCTCGCCAAGATATTGGGGAAAAACTTAATTCTTTTGCGTTTCGTTTTTGAATCGTCAAAAAACGGGGTGTGGCCTCACTAAAAGTGGTATAACTTTTGTTATGTTTGAAATATTTTGATGAAATCTGGCCATGATGTGTATATATGAATTGTCTATAAGCCTGTAAAATTTCATTTCGAAATTCTTACTTCTGGCCAAGATATTGGCAAAAAACGTAGGGGGTCTTTTTTTTGGCCCACCCTTTAGATTAGCTTTTGAATCCTTCTAAAGCACGGCTTTTGTGTCAGCTTAGAAAGCATCCTCAATTTGTAACCGCCCTTGATTTCAATCAATAATTTAATAGGATGCATGATTTTGCAATTAAAATAATGTGGATGCCAAAAACATGAGACGCAAGAAGCGCGAAAACGATCTTTCTTTCTTGTTCTTTATTCAATCCTAGTTCTTTGCTTCATTGTCTCCTTCATTCATTCTTTCCATTCTTTTATCCTTCTTTCTTCAGGTGAAGCATGCCAATTTGAAATTTATCCTATAACTTTATAGGATAGCCATATTGTACAGGCAGCTGATGAAGTATAGGACTGATGAACTGGTTCGTGGTGGGACGCGCAGAACTACCCGAGCCAATGAGTTTCAGATGCGTTGCAGCCTGTTGAGTTCAATATCTGAAAGACCCACAAAAACTGAATTTGCATCAAGCCGAGAGGAGACAAGAGAATAGGCAATGTTCCGAGACATAATTTATTACTAGTCAGGCTGTCAGGGTCGACCTAATGAGACGCAGCCTTTTGCTCTAATGTGGTAAAGTCATGATTTTGCAAATGTTTGTTGTGTGCACATGGTCAGTATGTGAGCTTACTTGTCAAGGGTTGCAACCCTTTTGATAGTAGTTGACGACAGGGGCGGATCTAGGGGGCCAAATTGGCCATGGCTTCCTCATTTAGAAATTTCTTTATTTTTTACCAGCTATTCTGGCCCGAAAAGTTGACGTGGCTCTCCCGTGCGAAGCTCCGTATGTCCGTCTCCCGCACCCGCGAGGAAGGTCATCAGTTTTTGTGGGCAATTCGAGGCTGATGACTAAAAAAATAATTTAAAAAAGGTTCTCTGTTTTTAGGCGGATGAAAAAGGTATCTTTTTGGAAAATTAAAGGCTGATGACTAAAAAAGATCATAAGTTTTTTGGGCGAATGGAAAAAGGTCTCTTTTTGGGAAATTCGAGGTTGATGACTAAAAAAAGGTCGTCAGATTTGTCGGCGACCCAGACGAAATTTTTTCCCTCTTTCCTGAACCAAGACCCTAAATTTTGCCCCCCCCTTGAAAATTTCTGCCCTTGTCTCACGGTATGGGCGGAATTTGGTTTCCGTTCTTGGGGGGGGGTTAAAAATAACTTGGGCTTTTTGAGGGCGGAGTCTCGGTACAGAACGAGAGGCGCCGACAATATTTTCTCGGCCCAAAAAGGTTGATGACCTTTTTTTAGTCATTCGGTTTCAAATCTCCTGAAAACATAGTTTTTACCGGCCCAAACAAGTTGATAAGCTTTTTTTAGTCATTCATACTATACGCGTGTAATTGGCTATAATTATGTACTTGAAGCTTCGTGAAAAGAGCTATTTTCCCCGAAAAAATTTCTGAGTCTGAACCTTCTTGGGGTTGGGCTAAGCCCATGAAAAGATACCACTTTCCCGGTAAAAAAGGCTGAATCTGGGCCTTTTGGGGGGCTTAGTCCCCCGGGGGCTTAGTCTGATGGAGGCACAGCAGTGTCGGCGATGTTTGAAAGTGGAGGGAAAGAACCCGCTTGACCCGAACAAAATTGCATTAGATCTGTCAGACTTTGGGATTAAATCATTGAAACAAAACTAGGGACACATAGATGAAAGGTACCAGGTAGGCCTACTCTTCAAGTTTGAGCTCACCAGACTGATCAGTGTGAGACAGTGTAATAAGATAATGGAGGTGCGTATCAACCGCACACTGCTTCAATTGAACTCCAAAGTGATTAGCAATGCGACTGATTGGGTAAGTAACGACAGAAGGCTATATAATTATGTGAATAGTAAAGGGTCAAAGTATAGGGTGACACGAAAGTTCGTTCACCATTTTCAAAATCAGCTATCTAAGTAACGGCTACATATTTCTCTACAATATTTTGTCAGTGTATACTTCAGTCAAATGAAAGATACTGGTACAAATTTGATTAAGATCCGGTCCGTTTTCGCCATTATTTATAAGAAAATGTAAATACGACCAGTTTTTGCGAAAAAACTGCGTTCATCAAATTAACACAATAAAGAAACCGTGTATAGCCTACGCCTAGCCTCGTATACAAGCGTGACTATACACTGTCTGTGTATGTCCTATAGGTATTAGCGTACAGTGTCTCCTTTCTGCTTAATGACAGCACTAGCTGACTCTATCCGGCAGTGCCGGCGCTAGGGTACCTGAGGCCCCCCCCGAAAAAAAACTTGGGGCCCCCCATACCTTGAGCTGTCATCTCAGTAAAAAAATTCATAATGTAAGTGCTGAAAGACATGGTGTAAGACTTCAATAAATGTATCCCAATTGTTAAAATTTTGGGATTTTCATGCTGTAATGGTAGAATTTTAACCTGTCATCTTTACAAAAATTGCTCATTTTTCAATGCTATTAGTCGTGGTTTAGGACTTCAGAGTGTGCCCTCTCCATTGTTTAAATTTGTCCGATTTGCCAACTGTAATGGTAGCATTTAAAGGCTGTCATCTTAAAAAAATTGATCATTATTGATGGGCAGTGGATGACACTTATGAAATATTTCTGAAATATTGGGGATACAAGGATTCCGTCCCAACCATAAATTGTGGGGCCGTGTCCCTGTCTACACCCCCAAAGTCTCCTCTTTGGTTGAAGGACAATGCTCTATTAGTTTGCGTAATATTATTTTGTATGATTTGCGTTAAAACATAATTCGGTGCGTGATTTCAGGAATGAACAGTCATGAAAGGTATAATTACCAGCTACATTTGAGGCCCCTTGCAAACTTGAGATCAGACACATACCAAGGACATCTGGGACCCTACACAGGCTTTAATGTTTGGGCCTCACGCATGTTTTATTTGAAGGCCTCATCCAATTAGCAATTAGAATCAGTTACAATTTATAAACATTGTGTTTGAGAAAGTGGACGAAATTGCCTGAGTAAGTCCCATAATCGGTACGATATTTGCACTAGGTCTGCTATGGCAGTGCCATGTGGTTAGTTGAGGCATGCACCAGACCGGATCTGTACAGTCACAAATAGGCATAATGACCAGCTAAATTTGGGGGCCCCTTTCAAACTCTAAAGGTTTTATACTTACGCCCAAAATCAGTATGATATTTGCATTAGATCTGCTATGGCAGTGCCGTATGGTTAGTTGAGGCATGCACCAGACCGGATCTGTACAGTCACAAATAGGCATAATGACCAGCTAAATTTGGGGGCCCCCTTCAAGCTCGGGGCCCCCCCCGGCCGGGGGGTACGGGGGGTGCTAGCGCCGGCACTGCTATCCGGCATAGGAAGAGTATGTTCCGCCTGCTCCACAGGTGAGTGCGTCGGTGATGGTCTGGGGTGGGATGACTGCCATGGGTCTTACTAAACTTCAATTTGTGCCAAATGGTACCAGATTAAACTCACAGTACTAAGTACGTCACCAACATTCTCGAGCAGATCGTGAAGCCAGCGTTCGAGAGAGAAAATGACAACGACAGTGTAATGCAACGAAAGTTATTTGTTGACAATGACCTAGGAGTAGGCTATTTCAGCAAGATGGTGCACGCTGTCATACATCAGCTGTGACGACAAAGTGGCTAGACGACAACCTCCCATCACACATAGAGTCGAAGAATTGGCCACGCAACTTTCCGGACCTCTCTCCTATTGAGAACTTGTGGAGTATTTTATCTCTCGGCGTTTAAATTTCTCTCGGGATCTCGCTAGCGAAACATCCGGTTTGCGCCGATTTTCGCTCGGAGAGAATTTGCCGGTTTCTTTGGATTTTACGCTGCATGATTGCAAATGTTTCGTCTATTTGAGCGTATAAAGTGTCCTAGTCTGCTTGTGTGATGTTTGTCTGGACAATTGCGTGGAATAATCATGTTTCAACGATTTTGGCTACCATCTACGAATCTACCGATCATCTCTGCATTTCGTCACGTGGGTCGGTAAGAACTAAAACCGAATTGCCCGGATCCGATTTTTCACGCACTTCTCCCGCAAGCCCTCAGAAATGGACTATAAAGACTCTATCAACAATTCTGTTAAGTCACGACTTCAGTTTTATCTGGCACTCTATACTTCGAATGGATAGACTTTGTAGCAACGGCTAAACCTACCAATTGAACTGGCGATTCTTCGTACACATGACCATCGTGAAGCGAGCGTCAGTAGCGCTCATATAGTAGCTGCTAACAACTGACGGGCCGGTTTTGGCTAATCCTGATTCAATGACAGTAATTCAACATCAACTGTCCATTTTAACATCAACATCTTGACGGTTTTGTGCCAGATCATGGCTGCCGCAATTTTATCACATTATTATTACTAATCATTATTATTACTTCTGTGTTTTAATTTTACATTTCTGACTTGTAACCTTGTGCGGTTTGTCACCTGGATTTGTCATACTTTGAATTAAACGAATATCAATGTTTATAAAGATCCTGAGCCAAAGAACGCTGATCAGCTCAAGCGTCACCTCCAATGAGCGTGGAGATCGATAGTAGTTGGGAAGTTCAGATGCTGATCCAGTCATGCCGGATAGAGTCAGTGCTGTCATTAAGCAGAAAGGAGACACTGTATGCTAATAGCCTACGTCTGTGTGTGTCATAATTATATATTTAACAACAGTGTCTTGTCACGCTTGTATACGAGGCTAGGCGTAGGCCTATTCACAGTTTCTTTACTGTGTTAATTTGATGAACGCAGGTTTTCCGTAAAAACCGGTTGTCTTTACATTTTCTTATAGATAATGGCGAAAACGGACCGGATCTTAATCAAATTTGTACCAGTATCTTTCATTGGACTGATGTATACATTGACAAAATATTGTAGAGAAATATGTAGCCGTTACTGAGATATCGCACTTTGAAAAAGGTGAACGAACTTTGGTGTCACCCTATAGTTAGAATACGACAGATCTGGACCAGTTAAGTATTTTTACTAACTGGCAATTAATTGGTAACTAGTTAGCTATTATTAATAATTAGCTAAACTAATTAGGTCATCTTAATTAGGTCATCGTAATTAGGTAAATCAGATTCTATTAATTAGGTCAATTAGATTATATTAATTATACTAATTAGATAAGGCTACATGCAAATCTGTAGCATATGTATAAGAATCAGCCAAGTTAGTAAAAAATACTTAGCTGGTCCAGCTCTGTCGTATTCTAACTACTGGTCAAGACCAGAACTCTGTGGCATAGCAGCTGCGTAGGCCTACGTCATCTTCGATTAGTATACGACATCCTGTGACATCTTCAGATACCGTAAATGTCATTTTATTCACATTTAAACTGATCGTAAGATAATTATTATTATTAACGCTTGTTTCAGATGTACATGGGAATATAAGCCACATACAAAAGTTTATGGACCTGGGGTACCAAAGTACGATGCCGAGACCGTTGATGAGTGCAAGAAGGCTTGTGCTCGATCGTTAATGTGTAGTGGCATCAACTGGGACCTAACACGTGACGGTTGTTTTCTAGTAGAAGTGAACACGGGTATTGAACATTCAGCAACAGTGGACCACTACGACCACGTCTGCAAAGGTCAGATTATTAGGCGCTATATTTTATTCTCAGACGTACAAACAGCGCGTGAATACCAGAGTTAGGCTAAATGAAGAGATTGGTACGACATGCAACAGAGCCACAAAACGATCGCCATTCAGGCACATGCGAACAGACAGGCGTGTAGGCCCTAATTGGCTATAATTGTGTACTTGTGGACTCTATGGACATGCATTGTATATACACGGTTTGGGTCCACTATTACGAACAAAATATAGCGGATATTCGGAATAGTGGACCATCGGAATAGTGGGCCGTTACCATATACACTGAGTTCCGGAAAACAGGAACCCATTTGATAAATGTGAAAACGAGTAGCAACTTGTTTTCGTCATTTGTAAATTCGAAGCTGTTTTAATTCTGACATAGCCTATTATACTTATCCATAAATTTGTAAATACTTTATGAAAGGTTCTTGGTCACAAGTGACGTCATGACTGCGTTCTTAAAATAGGAACTTGATATCAGCGCTGTTAGAAAATGGCGTTCGGCACAGAAAACAAAGTCCTATAACATTTCCACGCAAAACAAACATTACAGCGCTAAGAAGATTATTGGGACATTTCTTACAGTGGCTGGCGGTGTAAGCAAGCTTCTAAGAAAAATTGATAGGCCTATTAGTCTAACAAGATCGTCTGAGCGCCGCACGGGTAACGGTAGACCGAGAATTGCTGCACAGCACGATAAAATGAAAATATCGAACAAGTGCACAACCTTGTTTCAAGCCAAGAGGATAAACAACAGTCACATCCATCAGAAGGAGCAATTGCTCAGACATGTGAGACTGTGAGTGCATGGCATTTGAAAAACTTCCGTGCATGAGATTGCCAAGAACGAGGCTCCGTGGCCTAAATGTTTTAAGAAACCTTGGGAAGCATGCAAACAAGCAGGTGTCACGAAATAGAGTATCCACGTGTTAATTGTATCCCCCAAAATTAAAAAAGTCGAAAAAACCGCTTCCGCGTGTATTTATTTTTGCAAATTAATTTTCATCTGCTTTGTTTTGAACATTAACACTGTATGTATGTTTATTCCTACTAGATAGTTTGGTTTGTCCTGTTTTTAGAGCACTTAAAACATTTAAAACATTTAAGACACTTAAGAGTCACTAAATAAATTCGAATCGCCTTTATCTGAACATTGCTTAGGACATTTAAAACAATTAGAGTCACTTAAAATTTTGATTACAGCATAACATTTTTAATTATAGGCATTTTTTTAAAAAGAGGATAGAATGGTTTATCCCCCCGGATAGTATAGACCAGTTAATTCCATCCGGGGGGATAGATTAATTCATCCCCCCCCTCGGATAGCTTTCAGTAAATTCAAGTCGCCTTTATCTGAACATTGCTTAGGACACTTAAAACAATTAGAGTCACTTTAAAGTTTGATTACAGCATAACATTTTTAATTATACGCATTTTTCAAAAAAGAGGATAGAATGGTTTATCCCCCCGGATAGTATAAACCAGTTAATTCCATCCGGGGGGATAGATTAATTCACCCCCCCCCCCCGGATAGCTTTCAGGGGGGATACTCCGTTTCGTGTCACAGGCCTGTGGTAGTGCGTGTAACATTCGATTTTCGAAAGTTAGTGAATTTGCGGTATTCATAATTTTGATAACATTAACTTGCTAAGGCCCTTGTCGACACTAACGTTAAATAATTCTATTGAATGCAATTTATTTTGAAATATACTGACGAAATGAACTGCTAGCAACGGTTTTAATCACCAGATGTCAACATGCATTTACAAAACCTGCTGGTGTATACTGTATAGGTGTCCCACTTTAGCGACAGCTGTGTTGTCAAAGTGGGACAGCGACCTGCTGCTAAAGAGGGACAGCCTATTGCAGCTGAACTAAGCATACGTGTTGATAGGCCTGTTGAATATAAGCCTATATAAATCCTGGATTACGATTACGTTGATTGTTTTAGATGGGAAGAGTGCTTGATAAAATGTCAACATGCATTTACAAAGCCTGTTGGTGTATAGGTGTCCCACTTTAGCGACACTGTGTTGTCAAAGTGGGACAGCGACCTGCTGATAAATGGAATTTTAGATGATGATGTTTTTGTGTGCTCTCTGTGCGCAACAACTTACCTTCTAGCCTTAAGTTATCATTGACTATCTTTTTTGTATGTTAATTAGGCCTATAGACCCTTAAGTTTTGATGCTTATAGAGCCTATCAGTGTTGGACCAATTTAGTAGCAATAGTGGAACACTTTACCGTTTTCCGAAGAAAATATAGATTGTCGTGCCTTCCTAAGCAACATCAAGTTATGGACCACTTTAATAACTATTTTGTCCCACTTTAGTAGCTCCTGGAATCAGACACAGTCTAAACTGTCTGTGTATGCAATTAGTTTGGTCTGTTTTAATATATCGACTCCTGCACTGCACGTCATTCCCTTAAGTGTCCCACTTACCCATCACTCACTCTACATGGAAGCAAGTCTGGCTTGGTTTTACTGGGGTGGGGTGGTGCTACACGTTGACATTTCTGGGGGAATAGTACGTATTTACATGTTTACACCACATCGCGATATTTTCTGGAGGAAAATCCAATCCGGAGGAAACTTCCCAAGAGACGTCTAGATTAAGCGCTGCTGCTCACATGGTAAATTTCATATGGTTTACGGAAAAAACGTTGTGGGCAATCGCTGCTGATTACAAAGGAACAGCGAAGTTGATTGCGTGTAGACTATGTCGCCACCGGAACTCTGAAGAAGAACATCTCAGCTGCTCATTTGCTTAATAGGCCTACTCACTCGAAATTTATTCGGTCAGTAATGATTTCGGTTGCAATCATTATTGACTCTGGAAAAACCAAAATCCATTTTATAGAGTCAGGAGTAAAAAATACACAGAGCTTATTATAACCTGGATCGTCTGCTTTCTGAAAATATGTCGCCTGATATTCGGGAATAATCGGATTATTACACATATTTTCATATTTACAAAATGGGTCCATTTTGCACAGTAGACAATAGACTATAGGCCTAAGTAAGAAAGTTGAACTGCTACTGCATTTTCCAATAACCAAATTGCTATAATATGGCCAACTCAGCGATTGCGAGAGATCTTAATAATATTATTATGACATTGTGAAACACTGTTGTCTTCTGTTGTAGGTTGAGTAGTCGCAACTCCAAGGCGTGCGCACACAGAAGGTGCTTGGCGAAATGATTCTTCTCGACATAATCTTCCTACATTTTAACCAACTTGTTATCAGAATTAACTTGCTTTAACATTACTGTGCTTTTGGAAAATGAAAATTTTGATTCTTCAACATAAGCTTACTTTCAAAATTTAAATATTAATGACTATGTTTGAAAATTATACATCGATTCATCATTATTGTCTTTTTTGCTTCAATAGGCCTACTAGGCCTATGAATAACCGGTAAGTAGATTAGGCTATATAAATGAACGTATACACGCAAACTGACTGCGGCAATTCCACTATAGCCTGTATTGCATTATGAACCGATCAGACATATTATAATAGATAGCTGAAGTCATTTTAAGTCAAAGTGAGAATTGCCATGGGGTTACGAAGGTTCAACCCCTAATCTTTCTTAGTATATCCTCACAGCAAAGTCTTCTTTTTACACCCCAACCCCGCAGAAATCAACGTCTGACCCTACGTTAGTTTTCTACATTTTACATACTGTTTTAAGTGAGCAATGTGCATGGATATCAAGGATATCACTGAGGAAAACTGTTTAGCCTACACTCAACGTGAAACCACGCTTAACGTGTAGAATAGGAAGTGCTTGCATGAACGCCTGAACTTCCCAGGCGGTGCTGGCCTAATAAGTGACAGGATGGCGCTCACATCATGAGTACAGTGCATGGACGCCGTCCATGCATTACCGTCCAGTTACAGTTTAATACCTGCGCGGTGAAACCGAAGTGGCCAACGAAAGCTGGCAGTATTTTATGTCTTATAGGGACCAATTTCTGCGTGAAAGGTAATCAATAGGCCTGCGACAGGTATTTTATTGGAGCATTATGTTAATTCAATTTGAATATAGGTCTATAGGGCATATCCACATTTCCTGATTTTGTGAAAACTTACATCAATTTTATTTCATTTAATTCTCGCATTGCTGTAGCAAGTTCGCTACTCAGAGGCGCTCCCGACTACAGCGGGGACAATATACACGAGCACTTGCAAGTGAAGGTCCCTACGCAGCGGCTTGAGGGTGGATTTGAACCTGAAACCATCCGGCTCCAAGGCATCCAACCCACCTCTACATCACCGCGCTGTTCCCGACAGAGGGAACCACAACCGAGAAAATCCTATTCCATCTGATGGCTGTGCGTGCAGATGGATCTACAACGTCGTCTCTAGAGAGCGAGTGCAAAGAGCGGCGACCAGAGCAAGGCGACAATAAAGTATAACTTGTTCTCGACGTTAGACAGGCGTTATGCCCAATGCCCGGGACACAATGTGGTGCCGTCGTTGTGTTGAAGTCGGAAGGCTCGAGGCTCGAATCCACCTGAAGTCGCCGCGTAGGGACCTTCCATGGGCAAGTCCTTCATTCGCAATTGCTCAGCGCTTCGGCGTGAAACTCCGATGCAGTGTCCGCTCTGCAGTCGGGAGCGCCTCTGAGTAGAGTGCTTGAAGGGTCGCTATATCAAGTGCACATACAAACAAACAGACAAACAATGCCAGACAATATCGGGGACCCTATAATAAACTCGCTGCTGAACAAGGAGCAAGCGGGGGGACATCCCACATGTCAGTCAAACGAGCAGCCGCCAGCTGGACCCGCTCTAGGGTTGGAATTAGACCGGGGTCCCAAAGTAGAGGGAAGAGCAATAGGGCCTACTCTAATCAATTGATGACGAAATCATGAGCAAAGGTTGCAGCGAAAGAGGAGATGGAACGGGAAACCACCCGCAGACTATATCCGTCACTGTCGCAAACGATAGTAGCAGGTTCGAGTCAGTGACGTAATAGTCTATGCTAAAAAAACAGATCCCAGACAGAGGTGAAGAAGACGAAGGTAGGGAATTCAGAATAGAATAATCCAAAGTCCAGCCGGTCCAATTTCTGGCGGATACGCTACCGAACCAAACATAATTGAGTCTTTGTAAATTTAGCAGCAGAAAATTCCGCCACTGGTTGTTCTCTGCCAGAGCCAGTCCCAAGCCTGGATAAAGGAGGAGGGCGACACTAATCATCTTTGATATGGCAGTGTCGTTAAACATGTAACAAGCAATTTTAGTAGCAGGCGATTTGGTTGTTTCCGTGCAGAAAGGACGCATAGCGTAGCCTATACGTGGCGTGAGACGTAGTGCGGACTGCAGAATGCGCGTATGACTGAACATCATCAGCGACTCGTGAGAGAACAAGATGCAAGTAGCGAATCAGTATTTGTACTGAGGAGAATTTAGAGAAGAGGCCCAAACACAGATCCCTGTGGGGGACCAAAAGGGAGGGCGCCAGAGCAAATGCAATGAGTGGCAGACAGCAGAAGTTGAGCGCTTAGAAAGATCAGAATTGGTTCAGAGAAATGGAAAGTCCTTATTCCCAAAAGTTATGAATGATGACTCTGAAGAAGTAATGGTCCACCGAGTCAAAAGCACTTATGGCGTCACACAGGGCACGTAGGGTGACCTTTGACCTATACGTATCGCCAGACAGGAGGCGAAGAATAGGGGGTCTCGGTATAAAGTGACCCTTGCGGAAATCAGATTGACATGAAGGAAGAAGATTGTGTATAGTGTCCAAACAGCTAAATAGCTGACAAGTTACAAGTTTTTCAATAATCCTAGAAACACAAGTAGCAAGTAACATTAGCTATAATAAGCCTGCTGCATATAGGCTATATGTCTATACGGAACAGACGGGTCAAGCTCCGGTTGCTTAATGATCGGCGTTGTAGGTCGTTTCCCGAAGGCAGATGTTGCATAGTGAGGATCGGTAGAAGGATATCTATCGATTCATGGATGAGGAACAGATGCGGAAGATCCCAGCCTCGATGACTTGTAGGCCTATATATTATAGGTGGAGAGGAGAGGATCAGACGGCAAAAGGTCAAGAGCCCTGATCTTGGTAAGTTCAGCAGGGCAGCGAGATGACGATGCGGATAATGGTTCTCGCATAATAATTCGAGATTTAGTCTATTAAGAGGCTTTTCCAGCTGTGCTTTGGTGACCAGAAAGAGGATCTTGTAGTGGATGCGTTCCGTGATACATGTAGCCAATGAATTACTTCAAATATGTAATATGTATGCGACCAGCCCTCGTGTCGAGAAAGGCTGAAGGCAAGGCATGTCATAATTATTTAGAGATTATTATGCGCAAAGCGAGGGAATCAGGCAGAGCATGAATGGGGAAAGACGCTGTTTCGGGAGGTCCATAGTAAATGACGTTGCAGTAGTCTAGGCGGGAACAGACAAATGCATAAACTACGGGGATAAAGAGAGAGGGATAGAGGCCATTTGCTCTGTGTTTAGTCTAATGTTTCTGAACCGCCTCAGTTGAATGAAGCATGAAGCGGCCTCAAGCGGGTCAAGTTATAGATAATGTGCTCCGTAAAGGTGAAGGAAGAGTCTATAGTGCGAGGTCGAGGCTGCAGCGGACACTATAAGAATAATAATTAATGTAGGCTATTAGCAGGGATTACTAAGTCTGTAATGTAAAGTCAAGTTTGGCTAGCTTTTGACAAGTTCCACACCAGACTATTGAGTCTTCTATATCACCTAGGCAGAGTTGGTTAGTCGACATCCAGTAGACATTGAAGATAATAACATTTACATCAGAAGATCATAAAACTTTTCAAATGAGGTCATCAATATCGCGAACCTACATAGGGAGAGTTAGTCAGAAATCATGGGCACCATCTGCCTGAAGATGGTCATTGGCTCTGTGTTTGGCAAATAAAAGCGGTAGGCTACCTCAGCAGTAAAGTGAATGTAGAGGATGAGGCCAAGTCCCAAACCCTGGGGAAGCAAAACTTAACCCACAAGGCCCAACCCCTCATTTCTAGGGCCTTCAACGACGACAATCTGCGAACGGTCGTTGAGGTAAGATTTAGGCTAAAGAAGGGGACCAGATAGTAAATAAAGGATAGCTATAATAGTCCTTGAAGCAAAAATCTCGTGATCAATCAAGTCGAAAGCAGTGGATGCGTCTAAAAGAGCTAAGAGGGAGATTGGTCAATGGCTAGCCTGCATGTAAATTTCATAGAAAGGATAATGGATGGTTTCAGGTGAGTGGTGAGTAGGCCTATAATCACTTCCGAATCCAGGTTGCATGGGCTGCCGGTAGGAATCCAGCCTGCTCTAAAACATGAAGAGGCCGCATTGAAGCTGAATATCCACGGTCATTGGCTCTGTGTTTAGTAGGTTCGTGCTATTGATTACCTCTGAGTAATTTTCTTGAAGAGGCGCTATATAAATACTTGAATGAATGAATGAAGAATTAATTAATTAAACTAAGCTACATGTAGAGTCTCTCAAAGTCTCAAGGGTCTTCGAGAAGAATGAAAGATGGGGATTAGGCCATTGCAAAAAAATTTTTTTTTAAATTTTCTATGTGCACCCCTGCCATATTGTTACTATTACTGAAACATAATTGCCTGCAAATTTTCAGGTCTGTAGGCCATGTTTTGACCCCCGCCCACCTAAAAAGTAGTTTTACGTTCAAAACGGACATTGACAACATGGTAGCAAATTGTAAAATTTTTGCTTTACCTTTTAGAGGCTGTAACCATGGCAGCAAGGAGTGAATATATGAAAAAAGAACCACCTCAGGAAGTAGTTCCTCCAATTTCATCCACACCAAACCGCCCATTACTTAGAAAGGATGATAGAGAAGTGCCTGAAGCGTGGCTCATAGGTAGTTTAGGACATGATCAACAAATTGGAAGCACTATGTAAATTTAATGCGCTACTCTACGTTGAAAACTGGGTCTCTTCATCCATTGGGGCCGATGCAGCGTATAATGATCTCAAGCTATGGCATGACATGACTTGCAAGCATGATTCACAAGTTGCCAATGCAGCCATGAAAACCTTGGAAAGGCACTACTGGTACTTAACAGAAGAATGTGCTGCATTCTCTCTTTTTCAAACAGGCTTTCCACTTCAGAAAGACAGCAGATTGCTCGAGCATTGCTCCGAATTCCTAGACCAAGACAGTTTGAAAGGAGCCATCCAACGTTTCCTATTCTGAGCCACAGTACAAAGCTATCATCCCTTATTGGGCCCAAATCCTGGTTCTTGTTTCACAGCATGGGAATTGGCGCCGACTGGCTAGGAAAACCTGTTAGTGAATGGCATAATGATCCCCATTACCAAGAAGCTGATACGTATGTCAAAGTGGTGAATGATCTGTCGGAACAGGCTGTGAAACTAATCCAAGACTTCTCAACTAGTGTTACCAATGATGAAACACAAAAACAGTTTTATTGCAAATGGTCGAATATCAACGAAAAGATATTCCCAACTTTCAAAAAGAGACATTAAACAAATTAACCTTCTCCTCCACAAAACATTAAATTCAGTAGAGTGATTTGACATGATATCATTGTGTAAAGTGTATACACATCTCACTTATTGAGATTGTGGGGCGCGGTGGTGTAGGCCTATAGTGGTGGCGTCGTTGCCTTGAAGCCGGAAGGTTCGAGGTTCGAATCCACCTCAAGTCGCAGCGTAGGGACCTTGGGCATAATGGGCAAGTCCTTCACTCGCAATTGCTCAGCGCTTCGGCGTGAAGCTCCGATGCAGTGTCCGCTCTGCAGTCGGGAGCGCCTCTGAGTAGAGTGCTTGAAGGGGCGCTATAACAAGTGCACATACAACCAAACAAACACAATTACCAAACTTGTTAGTTACTAGATATGCAGTTTGTATTCTTTGTATAGTAAACTGTCTTATTTTACACACATTTTGTCATGCAGGAAAACAATGATTTATTAACTAAATCAGTTGATCGTGTTGGGCGGGGGTCAAAACACCAAGAAATGACCTAAAATTTGGTGAACATTCACATTTTGCCATTATAAACAATATAGGAGGGGTGCACCATAAAAAATTTTAAAAAAGTTTTTCCCCATACATAAATGAAATGGCCTAATGGGGATTGGGTCGATAATTTTGGCAAGCATTGAGTTCTAAATGATGAGCCATCCATGCAGAGAACTTACGCTCAACTACATTATTTATTGTTATTTTTAATAGTAGGCCCGCACTCAAGCCTGGATAATATTCGATTTTTGAGAAATGACCAATAAAGGTGAAAAACATAACTTCGATCTATAAGACTGTAAAAACATATTTTTGGGCGGAATGGCGCCCCCAAATTTTGGTGCCTCATGCAACAGCCTGCTTTGCCTGTGCCACAGTGCCTATCATAAGGCCGATGTCACGATATAAAGTTTCCCCACAAAACAGAGTGTCTCTTGGCTGAAGCTCTGTTGATCTATTGGAAAACGTTTCTAATGTAAAGTATTTTTTCCTTAGTGAATACTTCAGCAACGTAAAACAACGGTTTATCATGCTGATCAACAAATTTTATTCAACTGTTATTAGCCCACTTCACGCTGAACTGGGGGGACTTTATTTCGTCGACGGAGATCATGTTGTGACACATGCTGTGTCAGTCTGAACTGTTCCGGTATCAAGCGAAGGGTGGCTATAGGAAGAGGGAACCTCGAGATGGACGGACATCATGAGTATTCTCTCTTCCTCAGGTTCTCTGCCCCTATATATGCGGATTCGAATGCAAAATGTTGTCACTTCCTCCTTCCGTTCTTCCTTCTCCTTGAGTTTTTGGTAACCGTCCTCCATCATCCAGTCCATCCATGGTTATTCTGTAGACTTCAAACTGCTCCAGTATATAGTGGCAAAGGCGAATGATTAATACAACTTGTACCATATTTACAGAAAATGTCTCTTCTGATCTATCGAGCGTTAACTATACTCAAGTAACCTGTCAATTTAATGACACCACATGTGCAGTATTAGCTGCGATCAGTGAACACCTCCTCCACATCGATTTGTGCACTGGCCCATGCATGGGCAGTGTCATATTTTCAAAGATTTCTGGTCGGCCTCATCAAGCGGAAACTCATCGATTTACACTCAAATAAATATGAATCATATGTGCATGCATACATGGACGTACAGGCACATGCATCTGTCATGCAAATATCTATTCCGCATAGATCCACATGGACCGCTAGACGAATCCGATTCACGCGTTCGATCCTCGGTATACAGTTTAGTCAAGTGATATATACCTATTGTATATATACGGGAACACAAAACATCGCCATTTTTCATTTGTCTCCTTGCCATCTTGCTTTGTGCGCTTATAGCCTATATATCGTACACATAATTATCGTATCGTATTTAAATATTTATAGAACGTCTCTCGCAGTATATATATGTATATATATATATATAGATTACTCGGAGTCCCGTGGAAAGAAATTCTGAGAGAGCGACAGCGGCGCCCGCAGGATTTTTTCTTGTACGCAAAATTTTTTTCCTGATGACCTTTTTTTTAGTCATCAGCCAAAATTTCCAAAAACATACTTTTCCATCCGCCGAAAAAACTGACGACCTTTGTTTTTTTTAGTCGTCAGCCAAAATGTTCCCAAAAACATACCTTTTTCCGTCCGCCGAAAAAGCTGATGACCTTTTTTTTAGTCATCAGCCAAAATTTTCCCAAAAACATACCTTTTCCATCCGCCGAAAAAACTGATGACCTTTTTTAGTCATCGCGCTGTACGCACTTGCGTGCGTGCGTACGTCTGCGGGCGCCGCTGGAGAGCGATAGGATGCAAGAAAGAGCCATGATATGCCTTACAAGGGGAAGCCATGGATTCCATGTGGAGATATATCACAGCCCTATCCCCATTTCTATCGGCCTAACCCTAACCATACCTCATCATGTACACCAATAATAAATAGATCAATGATGACGATGACGACGACGATGACGATGACGAACTAAATGGTGTGGCGACACTAATCATCTTCAATACGGCAGTGTCGTTAAACATGTAACAACTCCAATCTTTCTTATAGGCTAAGATTGGAGTTGCAAATCCTGTCGAACGTAGGCATAGACTATACATCTGATCTGAATGATGGCGGATGGATAATACAAACTGCCGCTTAACCGAATATAGTGCGGCTTCGAGACGATTGACACCATCTGTGTTTTGAAAGCACGCGCAAAAACAGAGATCCTGAACTGAGCAATGCATGGTCTCAACGAAAATTTACCAAAAACGACCATTGATTCAAGCAAGTTGACAACGTAGGCTACGGGTTGGACGTGTTCGACAGTGTATTGAACTCCAGAGTGGCCTCTGAAGACCGAGGGCAAACAGCGGAGTCCATGCAGAGCAAGCCGAAGTTAAAGTAAAGAGACACCGAAGATATATGCTGCGGGCGCTCTGTCCATGCATGCATGCAGAGCACAATATTATTGCCATGCAGACGACAGAGGAAACCTTATACAGGGTGGGCCAGTAGAAATGCAACAACTTTGACGCCTTATAACTTAAACAATTTTCATCTGAACGTCTTGTCCAATATATCTAATTGAAGATAATTATACATTTTATCATTTTGCAAAATATCTAAGAAATACCATTACGACGTTTTGAGATAATGCTATTAATATTCGAAGTCCCATTTTCTTTCCGTAAAACTGCAAGAAAAAAGTCTGAAACTGAATATGTCAAAAAACTTATTTTTTCATACACGCGGTCGTTCTGAGTGTTTGTGAACGGCTGAACCGTGAAGATCTGCTCGTCTTTGAACCATGTTCTGTCGATCTTTTCATCTGTCATTTGCTTCTTGAGTCATTTGTTAGTCTTAAGCGTGTGGTTGAGTCTGCTCGGCTTCTCAAGGGCAGGAAGCACTTTTCACAAAGTGTGGTGCATGGTGTTGTTGGCTGTTTCAAAGCTTGGAAAGACGGCGACATTCTTTGTTGCTCCAAAGGCTAAGGTGAACAGTGCTTATTACTGCGATGAAGTACTCGCATGAGGACTTCTACCGTTCTACGTGATATTCGCCAAATTTCTGGATTTGATGGTTACATCTTTCAGCATGCAAGATGGAGCGACGGCGCATCGTTCACGTCACAATATCTGAACGCTAACGTTCCATAGTTTATTTAACCTGGCCACCGAACAGTCGGGATTTAAACCCGGTTGACTATTCGATCTGGGGGGTTGTCTTCAGCAACTGGTCTATCGTGAACCGGTACGTGACGTTGAACATTTGAAAGAAGTGATTCTTTGCTGCTGGGCTGAAATAACCCATTGCAAGCATTGGTGGACTCAGCCATCGATCAGTGGTCGTCTCGTGTTGATGCAGTCATTAAAGCACGTTTTGGACATAATGAGTATTTTGTTAGACTAATGGTAAATCCACTCAAGATATTAAATGCTGTTTGTTAGCACCAAGTGATTGTTTTGAATTGACATATTCAGTTTCAGATTTTTCTTGCAGTTTTATGGCAGAAAATGGCACATAGAATATTAATAGTATTATCTCAAAACGTCGTAATGGCATCTCTTAGGTATTTTGCAGAATGATAAAATGGATAATTATGTTCAATTTGATATATTGGACAAGACGGTCAGTTAAAAATTATTTAAGTTATAAGGCGTCAAAGTTGTTGCATTTCTATTGGCCCACCCTGTAGAATGCATG